>JAQJVL010000144.1:600000-802594 GCA_035578905.1 Stictocephala bisonia
TAGTTTAAAAGTTTCATAAGATTCAGAGTTTTTAAGTTATAAATCATTGTAAGATATAGCTTTTACGTCACATTGTTACTTTTAATTTACATTTTCTCCATACGATACGTCTCGGCTAGGTCTCAACCTACCTGCTTTAAACAAAGTCACGCAGTTCGACACTATCCTAGACTTAACTACCTGCGCAGCTAGACCAATTAGTTAGGGTAGTTATTGAATTCTAAGAATGAACTTGGGCATATAAACCGCACTGACTGAGCCAACGGCCGGTACTTCACTCGTTGAATAAATTTGACGCACAGGCCTGTAGGCCCATGTCAACTAGCGAGTAAAGTTAAAAGAAAGAAAAAGTTATATAAGTGCAAATAATAAACTAAAAGTCTATTATATAATCAATATATTATAGTTAATAAAACACTCATCAATACTTCTTAACTATTTTAAACAGTCTAAACTCTGATGGGAACATATTTTACTAATACTAATCAATAATATTTGTTTCTAATCCAGCATATTATCAATGAATAAATATTTGCTTGGATTTACGTCAAAACTTGGATGGAAGTGCTGTATCTATTTATTGTATCTAACTAACCGTTGTGGAAAACAGTGTTGAGACTATACTAAAAAAGTATTTAGTTATAAATGAATAAATCTAACGACATAGTTCAGTGATGTAAGCTTTCCTGCTTTAAATAAAGCTTGCAGGAAACATATGTAGTGTCAAAATGTACGCCAAACAAAGGTTAGTTTGCGTTTTACAAACTTATCTGAATCTAATATTTTAAATTTTAAATTTGCATAAAGGTTTTCTGAGTAAATAATTTCTGAATAAAGGTTGTTGCCACAATTTTTTAGATTTACATAGAAGATGTCTCTCAGAAAAAGTTCCTTGGATATATATATATATTTAAGGCTGCCATAATTATGTTGGAATTAACCTATCCTGAAAATTTTTTAATACGAGATTTTCAACATATCTAAGACGGATGATATTAAAAACATTGCGTATTACGGATGGTTGATCAGCATTTTTTTTTTTTTTTTTTTTTTGTGATGTTCAGAAACGTCACAGGAGGTCAGGACGTCAGAGGACAGGTAGAAAACTAGTTTCTAAGAATGGGTAAGCTGGAATTAATGACAACTTATCTACGATCTTCAATTAGGGTGTACAATGACCTACTTTTATATATATATAGTTATTGAATATAAGACATACGTCAATTGAAATGGATATTTTAAGATAGCTGGGCTAGGTATAGGAACAGTTTACATAAGTTGCCTTTATTTGTTCTATCCTTCATTTATTAATGTTTGAAGTAGTGTCATCATATTACTATATTTATACATCATCCCTATTTTGATAATAGCAAACAGAACTAACAACAGTTAGACGCAGGTACAAAGACGCTAATGTATTTTTAGTGCTTAAAGTACATTAAGCATTCCTTTTAAAGACAAAGAGGGCCTTCTTCGGCTAAAAGCATCTGTTTTGTTTTGCAATCTAATATCCTATTATCGTGGTATATTGAGAAATATTAATCAAGTTATACAATTCTGCTTTAGAATTTAAATACGTAATAACAATTAACAAGTAATAAAAGAAAATAACATTTACATAAATTTCTCAGTGATAATTTGTAGCGTTCACATAACATTACTTAGTACAAAATAACAAACAAACAACGTACTTTGTACACAGTTCTATATTAATATAGATCCTGTTTGAAATTCATTAATCGATTTTAGTAGTTTAGGCAAATAAAACTACATTAATCAATTAAAATTAGCCAACTAGTTTCTTTCTTTACTAGAATTGCAATGGAATTTTTTTTCTGTAGTTAAATTGGTGCTGTAAATTTCTGTTTGATGTTTTCGGTTTCAACAGTTCAATCCCATCTTAAAATTGCATTTGATTAGCAGTAATAATTTATGAAATACTTCAATTATTATAGTGAGTGCCAATAATTACACTTGCTGTATTTGTAATTATTATCGCTTGAGTACGTTTTATAGGCTAGTGGGATGTGCAATCAAAACAGTGTTTTTATTTGCAATATCCTCACAATTTAAGTGCAGTATCACAAATAAATTCTTTGTACTTGTAATTTTAAGTTGGTAACTTAACTGAGGTGTACATGATACATGGCAGAAATTTTCACGATTCATTCTAAACTTTAATATTATAAATATTATTTAAATATATTCTCTACACGAATACAACCATGTTATGTCATTATAAGGGAAGTTGTTATAGGTTTAATGAAAGTGTTATAACTAAATTTATCGTGATCAAATGATTCTTTAAAAAGTCTAGGAAGCTTTTAAAGTATTACTTGCTTATTGCAATTTAATATAAAGTTAAATGTTTCTTATAAATATTAAAATATGAATTATTAGGCTGTACTTTATAAGTTGTATTTCTTCCCTGCAAAAACTTAAATCAAATAAATTTTACTATTAACCTAAAATGTGCCTTTAATCTGACGGAATTCTAAATCAATATTAGAGTATGTATTTATTTTGATTGGTTTAATATATACTAGACAAAAATGGTGATTAGACAGTTGACAATTCTATTATTACACGAGTTAAACCTAACCTGACCTAGAAACATTTTGTATGACTCGATGTTAAAGCCTACTTACCTTGTGACTTTTCCTGGAAAGGTAATTGGGTTTCTTCCTTTTGCCACTCGGAGGTAAGTAAGTTAGCTGAGACCTTAACCATAATTAAGTCTCTTTTACTTTGCCTTTTGAGTAGTAATTATTCATTTTTGTGTTTAAACTGACTGAAAATATGGCACGAAAACCCAAATTGTTATTTTCCCTTTTTCTTTAAATTAATTTTCCGACACAATCATACACTTTATGGAATTAATATCACAGAAAGTTATCAAGTGATTTATGCTTTTAAATCTATTTTTTAAATTTTTAAGATGCCATGCTTTTTAAATGAAGAAAACTTCATATATTTAATGTACTCACAATATATGAAATTGTAATATTCACAATCAATTCAAGTTTTTACGACGGAACATTTCAATGACTGTGATTCCATTTTGTTATTTAACATTGATAGTATGGAGATTAACATATATCTTTGAGTTTCTAAACCTGTCTTACAGCTGAAAACAGATAGTCATTTTAACGGACAAATCAAACTCATTTGATATAAACTGTTAAGTCATTTAAGTTGATTATTAATAACATACCAGTCAAACACAAAACAGGATATCCAAAACAATATTGTCATACAATCTGTGTTTTTCACAAATAAAACTAAAAAGGAGGATGGAAAATACTTGTGAATTTACGTAGATGACGTATAGTAGTAAGCGACTTGCACCAAATCCTAAAAATACAAAACGACTTATTTCTACAAAAACGTTTGTGCAACTTCTGTTCAATACAAAAATCTGGGTTTCTGCTAGTTACGAGTATTTAATGAATATTTGGAGGAGGAAAAGTATCTTATGTGACTTTATTTATTTTGTAGTAATACAGTGATTACATTCTGTTACAATCGTCATTTTTTTTTTCAGAAAAGACTTAACTTAAAAAATACAAGACGTACAACAGTTTTTCGTTACACAGTCAAATATTCATTCTTCTCGTAATTTACACACACAAAAATGCACACGCACAAGTACTCGCACGCGCACGCACGCACGCACACTAGCACACGCACGGAAGCAAGCAAGCATGCACGCACACACGCGCGCGCGCGCACACACACACACACACACACACACACACACACACAAATTACCCCTGCATACAACTATCCTATTAACCGTACCAGAGACGCCAGCCTGTTGAAGATAATGTTATTCCCAGCTGCTGTCCATGATTTCTTCCACTGAGTAAAACACCTTGGCAACAAAACATTTCTTAAGTTGAAATTTAAATGTCTTTCGATCCAACAATTTTATTATTTTCAGGAAGTCTTTCGATCCAACAATTTTATTATTTTCAGGAAGCCTATTCAATAACTTGACTCCAACCTGAGCCAGTAGGCCCTTAAAATCAGTTCTGTTTGTCCATACGGTATGCGTATCTACATTTAATCAAATATCGATGGACGTCCCTGTCCTGAATCAGGTTACACTTAAAACGACAGTATTGGGCCACCTCTAACATATGCAGGTGAGGCAGAGTCAATATGTTTAGCTCCCTAAAAGTATCTCTATATGACTCTCTGAAATATAATTTTATGATGGTTCTTATACTCTTTTTTAAGTTTGAAAACACTCTCAAACTTATTTTTAGTACATCTGCCCTAGAGGTGAATTCCGTATAAAATATGGGGATAAATCAGGCCATAGAAGGCCATTTTTAAGACTTCTGGGGAGCAAGTATTTGCCATGTTACGCAAAACAAAAATGCATGACGCAATTTGTGACATACTTTGTCAATGTGACCATTCCAGGTCAGCCCTCAGTCTGGGTGAATCCCTAGGTTTTAGTTGATTCTGTGACTTCCAAGAAGTATTCATCACACATGATCAATGGAAGTGTTTTACTTTCTGTTTGTCGGAGACAAACATTTATTTCGTTAGATTTGGAACAGTTTGTTTTAAGGTTGAATTAAGAAAAGGATTGAATGCAAGAACTAAGTAGTACAAATTCTTTAGTTCCTGTCGTCTCTGGAGTTCGAATTATTGGAGTTTCGTCTGTGAGTTATATATCTTTAAGTGAAACTCTTTTTTTATCATGGTATTTATAAATGGTTTTGAAGTATTCACTATGTCACTTCGGTGAATTATTCGTCCATAAATTACTTAAATATCAACTCATACACGTATTATACAAGAAAATATACAAATTTAATTTGTAATTTGTTACTCGATATCACTTTCCGCTTTTGAGCTTCTTCCAACAAAGTTGAAAAACTGAAGCTGTCATAGGTTGGTTGCTAATAAACTCAACCTACACCTACCTGAAGAGATTCAAGAGATCGAAACAGCGAAGCATAAGCCTATATGTAAGTCTAGTCGTACCGTTTTGGGACTGCACTAACGCTAATTCTTTGTCCTAGAACGCATACTACCAAATAGGGTGAAGAACGTTTTTTTAATTATTAAAGTGTTACCAAAACCATCAGCCAGTCGGCGAAAAGACGTTCTAAAGTGCTTCGAGTGACACGGACTGGCCGGCGACTGCCTGAGTTCAGGAAAACCTGATCTTATGAGGTTAACCCCAAATACACTACAGGGAATTGATAATTGTCCATCATCTTGTATGGATAATGTTCCATTACTACAAAATATAGAAAGTTGTATAATTGTCAGCTCTCGTTACCAGAACAGATCTTAAAGGAAATACTGGATTGTAGTATAGACTGTTTGCCACTCTATCTGACATGAGTGGATGGTTTGGTTGTTTAGAGACAGACTCCCATTAAACTCAAAGAGACGAGTATTTCTCTTGTGGTCTCCTTTCTTTTTTTTTTTTTTTTTTTTTTTATTACATATTTTTTTAGTTTATAGTGTTTCTGAGAACAATAATTTTTTTATGTTAATAACGCAAAGGACAGAAAAAAACAACTTAACTTTATAGCTCATGAACCACCCAGGAAAAGCTTTCAGGAAGCTTGAGTTACTGAATTTTCCCTGCCTTTACAGTATATACTCGAGGTACTCGCAGATACTATTGCAACTTTTTGTATGGTGCAGACATCTATGGTTACAGCACAAGAGAAGAGGCAGATCTTTCTACCGCGTTCAGCATCACAGAACAACAGCTTTGAACGCACGACAACACAAGCTAGTGTTATATTAATTAACTCAATCCCAGTAGAGTATTCAAAACTAATCAAACAAAAGCATTTTGGTGACTAAAGCGTTCAATTCTGTGGACGAGTTTATATCACACCACTGAGAACAATGGATTATAAAAACAACAACCTGTGATCGTGGTATTTTTTGAATGACAGTGAGTGAGAATGTAATTTTATGTGTGTCTGAATAAGATTATAGATTTCGTTGACTGTAAAAAATTACGTTTGTGAATGGAATTTTATATTTTTAAATACCAAAATATACTTACCTGATTATAATTAATTATTAAGACTATTGTTAAAAATACTATGGGGAATACGTTTAAAAAAAATTTAATTTCAAAAATACCGTGATTTCTGGTGAGTATATTTTTACTCAATACAAATTACACAGCTAGCTAAAAATTGCCAAATTAAAACAACTTAAAAATCCTTAAGGCTATAACTAAATTTTACAAATTACTATGGTCAAAATTGTAATTCATCGTAGGAGTTGGACTTGTCATGTAAGCAACAAAATAAGGAGCTCTTTGTTTACACAAAATAAATTTATTTTCGAAAGTACAATTGAACTATTTAATGGATGATGTTATACAAGTTTTGTGTCGTATTACCGTTCAAGCTAAATCTTTTAAATTGTTGATTAAATTATGTAAAAGAAGTATTTTTACTATAACTCAAATAGAAGGCCTAGAACCTTTATTCTGAAGATTGGCTTCCTAACTTCTGTAAAAAGCTAAGTAGATAATTAATTCCCTAAACTTCATATTCAAACCAGTTAGGCTAAATACATACGTTAATATCTTATATATCGATATTATCTTAGCTACATGACAGTCATTCATTTATCAACCTTAGGAACAAAAGTTCTTTCTTCATTTAATAAGAAGGGAGCTGCTTCTAGTTTTGTTGTAACTTTTTAAAGATATGTTAAATACAGATATAACGTTCTTACGTAATAGGTATTTAAACTTTCCTTCATTTTAGGATATTTTTGGTTTACACAACGAAGGCAAAGGGAAATTCGCCCTTATGCATCTCAAAAACCTAAATTGGTTTTGTTCGTAAGGTAAACTCCGTAATAAATTTAATTTTTTTAATCATATCATTTTTATTAATATCGAGTGACTTTTATAGGCCTACAGTTTTTAAGTTGTTAGATTTATTTATATGCAAGTGTTTAATTTATATGCAATTATAAATATATTCAAGTGGTCAGATATATTTATATTTAATTATAGCAAAGTAACACAAATCATCGTCTGAAAAATATCATAGAATTATCTATTTATAAATAGAAGTGCTGATTCTGCTTTGTCAGAGCTGAAGTAGTTTATAACACCAAAGACGGGCACTGAATATCTAATCATAGGACATTCTGAAGTGCTCACACTCATAAATATCATAGAATTATCTATTTACAAATAGAAGTGCTGATTCTACTTTGTAAGAGCTGAACTAGTTTATAACACCAAAGACGGGCACTGAATATCTAATCACAGGACATTCTGAAGTGCTCACACTCATAAATATCATAGAATTATCTATTTACAAATAGAAGTGCTGATTCTACTTTGTAAGAGCTGAACTAGTTTATAACACCAAAGACGGGCACTGAGTATCTAATCACAGGACATTCTGAAGTGATCACACTCATAAATATCATAGAATTATCTATTTACAAATAGAGGTGCTGATTCTACTTTGTAAGAGCTGAACTAGTTTATAACACCAAAGACGAGCACTGAATATCTAATCACAGGACATTCTGAAGTGATCACACTCATAAATATCATAGAATTATCTATTTACAAATAGAAGTGCTGATTCCACTTTGTAAGAGCTGAACTAGTTTATAACACCGAAGACGGGCACTGAATATCTAATCATAGGACATTCTGAAGTGATCACACTCATAAATATCATATAATTATCTATTTACAAATAGAAGTGCTGATTCCACTTTGTAAGAGCTTAACTAGTTTATAAGACCAAAGACGGGCACTGAATATCTAATCACAGGACATTCTGAAGTGCTCACACTCATAAATATCATAGAATTATCTATTACAAATAGAAGTGCTGATTCTACTTTGTCAGAGCTGAACTAGTTTATAACACCAAAGACGGGCACTGAATATCTAATCATAGGATATTCTGAAGTGCTCACACCCATAAATATCATAGAATTATCTATTTACAAATAGAAGTGCTGATTCTACTTTGTCAGAACTGAACTAGTTTATAACACCAAAGACGGGCACTGAATATCTAATCACAGGACATTCTGAAGGGCTCACACTCATAAATATCATAGAATTATCTATTACAAATAGAAGTGCTGATTCTACTTTGTCAGAACTGAACTAGTTTATAACACCAAAGACGGGCACTGAATATCTAATCATAGGACATTCTGAAGTGCTTACACTCATAAATATCATAGAATTATCTATTACAAATAGAAGTGCTGATTCTACTTTGTCAGAACTGAACTAGTTTATAACACCAAAGACGGGCACTGAATATCTAATCACAGGACATTCTGAAGTGCTAACACTCATAAATATCATAGAATTATCTATTACAAATAGAAGTGCTGATTCTACTTTGTCAGAGCTGAACTAGTTTATAACACCGAAGACGGGCACTGAATATCTAATCACAGGACATTCTGAAGTGCTCACACCCATAAATGTCATAGAATTATCTATTTACAAATAGAAGTGCTGATTCTACTTTGTCAGAGCTGAACTAGTTTATAACACCGAAGACGGGCACTGAATATCTAATCACAGGACATTCTGAAGTGCTTACACTCATAAATATCATAGAATTATCTATTTACAAATAGAAGTGCTGATTCTACTTTGTCAGAGCTGAACTAGTTTATAACACCGAAGACGGGCACTGAATATCTAATCACAGGACATTCTGAAGTGCTCACACTCATAAATATCATAAAATTATCTATTTACAAATAGAAGTGCTGATTCTACTTTGTCAGAGCTGAACTAGTTTATAACACCAAAGACGGGCACTGAATATCTAATCACAGGACATTCTGAAGTGCTAACACTCATAAATATCATAGAATTATCTATTTACAAATAGAAGTGCTGATTCTACTTTGTCAGAGCTGAACTAGTTTATAACACCAAAGACGGGCACTGAATATCTAATCACAGGACATTCTGAAGTGCTAACACTCATAAATATCATAGAATTATCTATTTACAAATATAAGTGCTGATTCTACTTTGTCAGAGCTGAACTAGTTTATAACACCAAAGACGGGCACTGAATATCTAATCACAGGACATTCTGAAGTGCTCACACTCATAAATATCATAAAATTATCTATTTACAAATAGAAGTGCTGATTCTACTTTGTCAGAGCTGAACTAGTTTATAACACCAAAGACGGGCACTGAATATCTAATCACAGGACATTCTGAAGTGCTCACACTCATAAATAATTCATGATATTACTTCAACAATAGATGATGTGCAACTTGCAGAGTTTGGCAAAGCTGTTTTATTTATTTTAACTGTAAACAAATTATTATTACATTCTCAAAAATATGTTTATAAACTAAATTACATACAACTGATAATAATGCCAATCTGTTTAACTTGTTACTCTGAGACAAAATTAATACTTAAACAAAAATTTTTCAAGATAAGTTATCACCTTTGTTTATGACACCACGTCGTTAAACCTATACCAGTTGACTTCTTGAAATTAAAGTTTGAAATTCATTTGTTTTGAACATATTATACCAGTTAACCAAGTTTATAATTTTGAACATCGCATAATTTGAGCACAGCTTAGGCCTACTATATGCACAGTGAGTACCGTGGTATATGATATTGAACGTAGCATAAATTGAGCACAGTGTACTTTTGACCGAGGTTTATGCCATTAAACATCACATGGATTGAACACAGTTTACTTTTGACCGAGGTTATGCCATTAAACATCACATGGATTGAACACAGTGTACTTTTGACCGAGGTTTATGCCATTAAACATCACATGGATTGAACACAGTGTACTTTTGACCGAGGTTTATGCCATTAAACATCACATGGATTGAGCACAGGTACTGGTGACCGAGGTTCATGCCATTGAACGTCACATTGATTTATCACAGTGTATTGGTGATTGAGGTTCATGCCATTGAACGTCACATGGTGACCGTGGTTTATGGACTTGCGTGACGGTATTTACATGCAATCAAGAGTAGTTGATCTCCCACTGATCGAAAACCAACTCAATAATACAAAACTCCCTGTTACTACGTTTGTAATATTTTTTCATGCAGTTAATGATTATTGTATTATGCAATGTTATCCACAAATGGCTAGGGCTCAGTGGCTAAAGGATTGTCATGGGAAATTCGATGGTTCGAAACCCCAACTGAGCTAACTTCATGGTTGGATAAAGTTAACGCACAGTCCTTAAGGCCAGTATATACTGGCAAGCAAGGACATTTCAAAAAGTAAACAAGTAAAAATTCTATAGCGACAGACAATGAATTAAATATATTGTTTTCAAGAAGCTACATTTCAGGAGTTAAAATAAAATTGTGTAGCTAGGTTTATTGGGTTTTAGGGATACATTAGGGTGAGTGTTCCTTTGCAATCTCAATGTTTACTAAAATTCCCATAACAATTATACTATAAATAATAATGTTATGTGTAGATTCAAGTATTTGTTAAATATTTGCCATGATTGTTAACATTAACGTCTAACAACGGTCAATATTTTAGTATTAACGTTTTTTTTTTTTTTTTCAAAAAATTAGGACACATACATTTAACACAAATAATTTAGTTTTTGCTGTCCAACTCATAGCCATCTCGCACTACCTTATTATTAAGAGATTGTATTGCTTATAATTAACTTAATATAAATCTCGTAGAACCGTATATATATATATATATACATATATATATATATATATATATATATATATATATATATATATGTATATATATATATATGTATATATATATATACATATACGGGATCTACCCATATTTTTATATACCCACACACCGTATTCTGTACATAAGCTTCATATAACCTTTAATTTTAGTGAGTAAGGTAAGCCTATTATCCCATACATATATTCATTACCTAATACATAGTTTCGTACTCAATATTCTTATTTGTATCTCGAAATATGATGGGAATTCCGTTTCTATATCTCATTATTTCTTGAATATCCAATCAGGGTAGCTGAAGTCCAGGAAAGTAAACTTCCATGTTCATATATTTTAAGTCACTTTTGAAGCTACTTTACATATTTTATTTCCCAAATAAAGGGTCAATATTAATACCAATTATTACCAGTTCCACTAAAACACGTTTTATAAAACACAATTTTATTATATTAAATTAATCTTCAGCCATTTAAATTTATTTGTACACGTTTAAAACTACTTTTCACATCTGTTGTGATGTACTATCCATTAACTTTATTATTTATTAGGGGAAATCCCTGCACGCTTCGCGTGCCAACCCTAACTCATGCTGCGCTCAAATTGTGATTACAAATAATAGTTGATTAACTGTATAACGTTAAATCACAATATTAAATTTATTTACAGTATTTCACGCAAACTACTTGCGTTGATACCTATTTAGCTTACTTCAAACGTGTTCATTTCATTTTTTTTTGTTTAACAGCTGTAGATCAAACGCTTAATGCATAAATAGGATAACGTCAAACATACAAAATAAACATGTTGATTTATTTATAAAACATCTGTTATTAATTTACTAAAATCAACCCAATGTTATTCATATGGAATAGGACATTTTGAGGAGCTGTTAGTATCCCTTAGGAATGGAATTTCAAAAAATCCTTTCTTAGTGGGTTCCATCAATACTAAAGCTAACTTCATTTAAAATTACGTGTAAATCCGTTTAGTGGTTTTTTGAAATTTGTGATGAGTGAGTCAGTCAGTGGTACATGGCTTTTATATGGATGTATATATAATTTTAAACGAAGTTAGCTTTGAATAAATAGGATAATATATAATATATCTATGTAATATATATATATATATATATATATATATATATATAATATATATTACATAGATTATATAGAGTAAATGAAACATGCTCAATCATTTAACTTTAGTCAAAACTTCTCAAAATTTCTATATTATAAATGTTTTAAGAAATACCTATTAGAAAGTGTATTAGTAAAATATATAGTTACTAATTTTTGAAACGAGAATTACATTGACAAGAAAAACTGGATAGTCGGATCAAATTAAATATGGCAATTTTTTTATGTTTCTATTCCCAACAAAAGTAAAATATAGCTTGGAACATTAATTATTGATTTGTGTATGTTATGTAGAGAATCAATAGTTATTAATTCAATGTCTGGTATGGCTCACTGTTGTCAAGTCATTTTATGTTACATAACTAAATACATTCTATAACACATTAAACTTCTACTGGTACAGTTTTCACTGCCCTAAATCAATCTATGGTTATGATTGAAATAGCTTATCTATAGTATTTTGATTGAAAAGGCTAATACAACAAGGTTCTGGTTTAAATTTGTACAATTTTGCTGTTATTTATTATATTTCAAATTGTGTTTTTCTTTGTACATCGTTTGTTTTTTTAAGGTTAAATGAATAAAAACAATTATGAAAGTAAATTGCACACTTGGAAGTATGCGAAAGACATTTCGTCCACTTTATTTTATCTCAAAAGAATGTATTATTTGACATCATATATGTTTTGCAGAAATTATTTAACGTATCACATTACATTTATAATTTTTGTTTTGTAATTTCTTACAACGTTGCTACCTATTTATGATAGCGGAAGTTCATACTCGTATGACTAACCTTTTGTCTTTTATAAGCATATTTTTGCATATGGAACATTTAGGTAACATTCATATTCTATTACCTAATACCTTCATAAAGTGAATATATGTTTATAGAAAGCACTGGAGAATATCCTCTCCCACATTTCAACAGTGATCTATCAACGAAGCTGTTCATATGGCTGTCAGATCCAGGAGATTTCTGGATGTGACTTTGGTTGATTGTGGCACTCAATCTCTGTACAAGCGAGGTCCTTAAGACATACATATCTTCTGTTCTTACTTGAATATGTTAAAATAACGTTTTAAAGGAAGTAACTGTAATTGACTGTACACAAGGGATTCTGTAAACATTTTAATCTTTACATTACGAAAGATAAATATAATTTGTTTTATATACTAATGATATGAATATGGTAAAATACTAACCCATTGAAAATATCTTAACAAAGCTATTTTTTTAGTACTTTAAATTTTGTCAGAGAGATGAAAACATCAAATTTTATCCATACTACTGTCTGCGCAGAATTGATATATACTGTACTCGAGATTGAAGGTTGATTTCTAATAAACTAAGAGATCTAAAATATATCCTAGCACAGTATTGATTGCCTCGTTTCATTTTACGTTATGAAATATGCGTTTTTACATTTTATTGTAAGTGATAGTAGTTTTTATCCTGGTTAGAAAATAATGTACCGGGAATGTTAACTAGTTTTTAATGTTCATAAACTTTACACTTTTATTACTCAAAAACCCTTTTATGTATATAATTAGTATATTAGGGCTGTTAACAGAAATGTTTTCTATAGGTTATATAAATTTAAGAATGTTATGGTTTCGTAAAAAAAACTACCAATTTAGTGAAAAAATATTTTCTTGGCTTCTAGAAGTTGTAAAATGAATTACTTAATCATGTTGTAATCCTTATGAAATGAACAGTTACTTCTATACTCGTAAAAAATCCAGTGATTTAAAATTGATTTAATAATCATAAAATCCCTTTAATTGATAAATTTTAAATTCCTGTATTTACTTAATAGTATGAAGGTAATGTATCGTAACTATACATTTCATAAGGATTATGACGTGATCAAATAATTAATTTTACAACATCCAGAGGCCATGAAAACAATATTAAAGTAAATTATTGAGAACTTTTTTATTGTACAGTTAAAATTCTTAAATCTATGAAACCTATTGAAAACATTGCTTCTAATCAAGAGTGTACAGTTGATGCACAGCGGAATTAGTTAAAATTCCGTTACTTTTTTGCTACAAAAAGGATGAAAAAGTATTAAAACTTACAATATGATCTAAAGTGCATACTTCGATGTGTACAATGAAACGAGGAAAATAATTATGCAATTAGATTTATAGAAGGCATCTTAGTCTTTTAGTAAAAAAATTCTAACTTGGAAATAGATAATTTCTGTGCTTAGAGAATACTAAAATATTAAAAATTATGTTGTTGGGTGACCTGCATATTACATTTTTAGCAACTCGACGTCCTACTGATCCATCCTCTAGCCATTGACACATGCTAGGTGAACTTCAAGTGTCTGAAACTGCCTTGAGATACAAAAATGCAAGACTAGTAAAATGGGACTAAACTATCTGAGACTTTGTCACACGATCAAGAACTATATGTTTATTTTGGCGTCCTTAGACGCATGCCTTATCGAAAAAATTGCAGGTTGTGAAGCGTATTTGGAATACTAGCTCATCAAAAACGCGAAAGTACGTGCAAACAAATGAAACTACTGAGCAAAAATAAAATTATGAGACTCTTAGACCATTAGTATACACCGAACACCCAAGTATGTTCATGAAGTACTGTAAAGATTCAGGGACAGTACAACGACCTACTAATAAATTTTTGTACAAAATAGGGAATGCAATAAATAGGGATATCAAAGAAATATTTAATATATCTATTTTTTAAATATTATTTTAAAATCTGCCACAAATTTAATTGAACGAAATAATCCTTATACGTGAAGCCGTTTTTGTCAACACAACTTCTCCTTTATTTCTTGACCAATTTAAATGGTCGAGGTGACAACATATTTTCACCTATTCGTGGTCTTAATTCTTCAACAGTTTCACCCTGAAGGGTACGGGAAGTCTTCAAAGTATGTTGTTTGCCATAAGAATATCATTGATAGAGATTTGAGTTATTTAAAGAGTAACAGCTGTTAGACGTAATATTGAGGTTCCTTTCCTAATTTAGAAATAACATTGGGTTTTTATAATTAAAGTGTAAATAAATGTACACATTATGATTTTACTAAATACAGTTTAACCACTATTATTTTTGTTCTTAAAAGTCACTTGTCGAAGACGATCGTAACGAGCGCAGGGAGTGACGGGGTTGGCATGCGAAGCGTGCAGGTGTTTCCCTTGTAGTAAGATAATATCTTTCAATGCCTTAGTTAATCTGGGCAGAAACATTCTTTGATGTATTTATAATTTTATTTACATGTATTGGGATCGTAGCCCACACACGTTTTTTGAAACCAACTGAAAATAGGATAATATCGTTATCCTCTAATAGATCAATAATTTCAGTGGATTTCAAAACTATTTTAGATTATTGTGTTGAAAAATATTTCTATTTGCTTTATGATCATTAAAACTAACACTACTTATATTTAATTTATCTAGACTAACAATTATAACACATATAGATTTTAAACAGATCATTGTAGATGTTTCATATTAGAACAATAAATAAAATTGGGTGTGCGTCGGACCACACGGTGGAACTTATACTTCTTTGGCCATTCTCATACACCCACTCACGCACACAAACAGACAGGATATATAAATGAAATATAAGACATTTTTCAATATTATTCAATATATTTATCTTCAATATATTATACGTGACTTCATTATTATATTATACACCTATATTATCATTATCAGTAATTTCTTCGATTAAATTTCTTCGATTAACAATCGATTAATCGATAGTTCTTAAAAATTTGTTCTTACTTTTCAGCGTGACGCGGTTTCTCGACCAACATCCCATCCCAAAGTGTATAACGGGCGCAAAGAAGTATAACTTCAAAAAAATGTACGTTTTGACAAATTACTTCACAATTTTAATTTTACTGTTTTATTATTGAGAAATTTAGATACTACAGTTAATTTTATGATCCAAATTTAAGATACCATGAAACTATGGAGTCCTAGATTTAAGTACTTGCTGATAATATCGTAATATCATCATAATTATTTTTATTGGATTTATACCCAAAAAGGTTTTTACTTTGTAAAAACATTGATGACCTTAAAAATTAGTATTTGGTTATGCATAAGAAAATTAAAACTTGCTTTTTTGGTTTCATGACTTTGATGACATCAAAGATTTATTCAAATAAATAAAATTCTGATGACAATCAGTCCTATATTCTGCCCTATGATGTGGTCAACCCAAGAAATATTTATATAGAATCTTAAATTGTTTCCTATTGTTTGGAATAAAAACTCCTATTATTTTATATTCGACTAAATGTTAGACACCAGTTATAAAATAGTTTAAAACGTTAAATTAATGTTTAAATATTACAAATTGTAACCATTTAACGTAGAAGAATGTTTTATGCTTAATTTACAACATTTTAAATGTAGGTGATTATCACTTTATGTTGAAGGTGCTAATGGCAAAAAATGTTGGGACAATTATATAATTAAGCGTTAAAGAATAACGACAACGATTAATGAGTGTGAAGGTGTGGGTCATTACTTTGGCAGGGCTGAAGAAATACCACATGTGACACAGAATGCCAAGCCATTCGTCTCACGCCAGGGTTAACGAGCATTCGTATGGTAAAGAAATACCACATCTGACACAGAAGGCCAAGCCTTTCGTCTCACGCCAGGGTTAACGAGCATTCGTATGGTAAAGAAATACCACATCTGACACAGAAGGCCAAGCCTTTCGTCTCACGCCAGGGTTAACGAGCATTCGTATGGTAAAGAAATACCACATCTGACACAGAATGCCAAGCCATTCGTCTCACGCCAGGGTTAACGAGCATTCGTATGGTAAAGAAATACCACATCTGACACAGAATGCCAAGCCATTCGTCTCACGCCAGGGTTAACGAGCATTCGTATGGTAAAGAAATACCACATCTGACACAGAATGCTAAGCCATTCGTCTCACGCCAGGGTTAACGAGCATTCGTATGGTGAAGAAATACCACATCTGACACAGAAGCCAAGCCATTCTTCATTTAAATGTTCACTGTTCTATGGAAGAATAATAACATACTGGGTGGCGCACGAAATAATCAAACATTTGTTTTGGTAGTACTGTATTTATTCCGTTTAACTATTATCACTGCGTTGTAAGTTGGCAAAACTATCAGTTGTTTATGGAGATTAGTTCCCTCTGTTTCCACTTCCGTTATTATTATTGTTGCAAGATGGCTGACAAAGGTAATCTACATAAGGTAAGGTAATCGTCTGTGGATCAACGCATAAAGACTGTGTTGTTTTTTAATGAAACAAAAGTGCAGTGCTTACACAAAGACGGTTTAGTGCTCATTTTCAAACTCGCTGGTCACTATCATTTAAAATTATTCGTAGACTTTATGAAAAACTTTAGTGATGGCTCAGTATTAGAGGAAACGTCAACGGCCTTCAAATGTCCGTACTCCACAGAATGTTGAAGCTGTCAGCAGATCTTCACATTCCTAGGCTATCTGTACAGCGATTTGTTTTTTTTTTCTAATTTGCATTTGTATCCATACAAAATTACAGAGTATCCTAAATTAACGATACATCAACGTGGTTTTCGCAGAATGGGCTGTTAATCAAAACATAATGATTAACAGCGTTTGGTTCTCCGATTTCACTTAGGCGGTTAATAAACAAAATGTTCATTTTTGGGCTTCATGCATTATGCTCCAAAAATTACGGTATGGACAGCCATTCGGGCCATGGGTTAATAGGGCCATTCTTTTTTTAACACACTGTGAATAGTGAGCGTTATTTAAACATGCTACTGTACGTAATTATTTTGTATCTCAACTTGTCGCAAAAGGGTTTCAATTAGAGAACCAGTGGTTCGTGCTGGATGGAGCCAGACCACACACGGCTAATGTTGTTTTAGACTTTCTGCATGAAAACGTCAACCAAAATGTCATTTTAAACCGATTTCCTAATCGTTTTGCGTGTGGCCATAACTGGCCCCCAAACAGTCCTGATTTGAATCCGTGCGATTATTTTCTTTGGGGATTTCTTCCCTAAACATCCTAACACACTGATAGATCTTAGAGTGCTAATCATTGAGGCATGTAACGAGATACCGAGGATATGTGTCGCCGAGTCATCAATAACATAGGCTTTCGTGTTGAAGCAGTTGTCAGATAAGAAGGTGGTCACATTGAACATGTAATGGCCTCAAATTAATTTCAGGTATGCAGTAGGCAATTTATTTCAAACTTTACTGTATTGTATTCACAATAAATTTTCTTTAACAATAATAAATGTTGGATCATTTCGTATGCTACCCTGTAACTTCAGTATTTTTACATTTACTAAATAAATGTAATTCTTTTTTAATTCAACTTACAACTACCAAAGTTACTGGATTTGTGGTTCCAATATACTTTTTAAAATTTTAATACTATTTTTGTTTATTGTAAATAAGAAATTTTTTTGTTTGAGTTGAAATTTAAAGCAAATAAAGCTTATTTTATTTTCAAGAATTTTATGATTCTATTTTTTAAATGTTATGATTTAAATTAATCATAAATTAAATGATAAGAATAGTCAGGAAAATGCGTGCACCGACAATACCGTCAAACATCATCAGTATTCACTACTTCAGTGGTTCATCTTCTCCACATCTCCCCCAAAACAAGGCGCCTTGTTACCCTACCCAGTAAGCGGTGAGGCTCTTCAAATCTTCTACAAAACGTCCTGGCCCTGGTTCGATCAACTTTGTACATACAGCATTCAAGAATACACAACAATTCAAGGTATTTTCGTCGCCAATTTATTATCTCTCCTTTTATGTAATATTGTTCCACTGATTTTATTGTTTTTGTAACGATAAAAGTAACATAACAAGCAGTTCTTGCTAACTTGACTAAAAGGACATTAAATTATTGTTGCGAGTGCAAGTACGATATTTTACACCAGAGCTAACGGTTATTCGTATGGTAAAGAAATACCACATCTGACACAGAAGGCCAAGCCATTCGTCTCACGCCAGGGATAACGGTTATTCTCATGGTGAAGAAACACCACATCTGACACAGAAGGCCAAGCCATTCGTCTCACGCCAGGGATAACGGTTATTCTCATGGTGAAGAAACACCACATCTGTCACAGAATGCCAAGCCATTCGTCTCACGCCAGGGTTAACGGTTATTCTCATGGTGAAGAAATACCACATTTGACACAGAAGGCCAAGCCATTCGTCTCACGCCAGGGTTAACGGTTATTCTCATGGTGAAGAAACACCACATCTGACACAGAATGCCAAGCCATTCGTCTCACGCCAGGGTTAACGGTTATTCTCATGGTGAAGAAATACCACATTTGACACAGAAGGCCAAGCCATTCGTCTCACGCCAGGGTTAACGGTTATTCTCATGGTGAAGAAATACCACATCTGACACAGAAGGCCAAGCCATTCGTCTCACGCCAGGGATAACGGTTATTCTCATGGTGAAGAAACACCACATCTGACACAGAATGCCAAGCCATTCGTCTCACGCCAGTGTTAACGGTTATTCTCATGGTGAAGAAATACCACATTTGACACAGAAGGCCAAGCCATTCGTCTCACGCCAGGGTTAACGGTTATTCTCATGGTGAAGAAACACCACATCTGACACAGAAGGCCAAGCCATTCGTCTCACGCGAGTGTTAACGGTTATTCTCATGGTGAAGAAACACCACATCTGACACAGAATGCCAAGCCATTCGTCTCACGCCAGTGTTAACTGTTATTCTCATGGTGAAGAAATACCACATCTGACACAGAAGGCCAAGCCATTCGTCTCACGCCAGGGATAACGGTTATTCTCATGGTGAAGAAAACCCTTGTCTGGTAATTTTATGAGTATAGAGTTGATAATTTTGTTTAAAGTGATAAATTAGAGTCGAATTGGACACAAAGAAAAGGAATCCTTATATAAAGTAATATATACAAACATATAAAACAATGACTTTTTTTTAGGAGAGGCCAACCTCCTTCTTAACCTTACTCTGCCCATTCCTCATAGACTATTGATCTGTGCGAGGAACATAATCAGACATAGTAAGGGGGCGAACCAGTACAGTAGAAGGTGAATATTACTGATAAATCTTGCGGTCTAGGCCGGATTCGAACCGGCGCTATCTCTAACCCAAGCTCAAAGTCCTGACGCCTTAGACCACTCGGCCACCGGATCGCCCATTTAATTTATGTTGTACACCCACTATCTGAATTCTGTTGGGTCACTTACGGTATATTTTGAAATACGTAAGAAAATATATTTATTCATTGTTATAAAATTTGTAGTGGAACATTATTAACCAATAAAATACTCTGTCAGTCCTTTGAGTTAAAGGGACGATACAAGTATAAGGCAAATCTGATCTGATTGAATTTGAGTATGTACTTAAATCACATGCTGTTTAAATGTGTGATCATAGATGAAATGTCAAATCTGAAGTGTTCACATACAAAATAGTTTTCTTCATGTTTTAACAAAAACGAGTTTGGCTAAGTAATTTTAACGCTATATTACTTAAAGTAAAAGAATCAATAATGTCAAATAATTTGTTTCTTGGCTGAATGTCCATTTTTGCGCCCTTAGGAACGGAACTGTCTCAGGTTTAGTACATAAACAATACTTATTTAAATCAATGTGCAACTCTATATAAAATAATTTGTCACTAATATCTCATTAGCGTTAGTAAAACAAAATGAATATTCCACAGCTTATATTATTCAAGAACAACACGTTTAGTTGTATTTTATTAATTAGTCATAAGTATAGCTAATAAATCAAAGTATATTCTAGAGAGTTTGGGTTGCGTATGTCACAGGGATCTCGTGATAACATATATACGCCTCGTCAAGGACACTAGCATTGTATTTTGTATTATGAGTCCTTTACTTTTCTTTAATACTCTCTACTCATTTATAAAAGGCTAATAGTGTTTTGCTTCCAATATAACTTATTTTACCTGTAACTACTAACAAAATATAAATACTAGAGTCTTGGTAGTATTAAATTCAAATTGGAGCACTTGAGTTGACGAAATGATTTCTAAAACTATTAGTCTTTTTATCAATATAGAACCCCCAAATTACATCAATGCAAACAAAGTCAGGATTGTAAACTGTCTTAAAGAAAAAAGTAGTCCCTCTGAACACCCAATTACATCAAGAATCGATTATCGATCCGCTAGGGGAAGACAATTATGTAATTAGTCAAGGATTAGATTGCCCCGACTGATTGTGTGTGTTAGTAGAATAATTAATAGGCTGGTTGTGATTGAGTTTACATCATAGGCCAGTAATTACTGATGAAGTCCAAAGTGTATAAACAATCAGAAAAGCAGTGTTTCATAACTTTCTAAGACCGCATTTCTTTTGTAACATTAAATCCATATAAACGAAAGATTAAATTATATTAAATTGGTATCTACTGTAGCTTACTGGTTTAGAATTTATTTACTGTATAAATCATAAAATTATCAATAGTCTCTAGCTCCAAATTTAATAAAAATTTATGCTAGTCGAACTTTAATTTTTAAGTTAAAATTCGTATCTTACTGTTTGAAAATAATATAAATAACATATTCAAGAACGGTCTATATATCTGAATGAATCTCATTTATTTGCCTTAAATTAATGTACACGAAGTTCTTCTTGGTAAGTATATGTGTGTTAGTTTGTTAGAATATATGCCATAACTTCACCCCATATATAAGACTTCAGTCGTATTTCAACTTATGTTACAGTAATTTTTAAATCTTGAGATTAACATGTCAATAGATTTAACCACTAAACGTAAGTATTAATCAAGAAAACTTTTTACTATATTTATTGTGTTTAATAGAGAAAGTTTATTCTTTCCAGCCATGGCAGGTAATCTCAGTAGAGGAAAGGTAATCACAGGAAGAACATCACTTTCAAATACTCGCAAAATTACCTACACTCTTAAAAGGCAAAAACTCCAATATTACAACAATTTTACAATTTTTTAAGTTTTTTTTAACATCTAAAGTTCGAAAAAGCTTTCCTACTCAAATTACGTTCAGCGTTACACAATCCAATTAAAACGCCCCAAATCCCAACTCAATACAATTAACTCAATTCAATTTAGTCACATATTGATCAGCTCTTTTGATGAAAAATAAATACAGTTGCTAGTTTTTAACGGCATTTTATTATATATAGGATTACTTTACAAAAACACGTTTTTATGGATACCAAAATCACTGTTTATAAGAAATCATATCTAAATACGCTGTAAAGCCATAGTAAAAGCTTTATTGTTAGAGGTTCAAAACCAAACTGTCGAGTTTAGCCAATAAGTCGAAATGTCGATTGTTGGTGTAGGCAAGCATGTTTACATCCCTTAAGTTGTAGGCAAGCAGGTTTACATCCCTTAAGTTGTAGGCAAGCAGGTTTACATCTCTTAAGTTGTAGGAAAGCAGGTTTACATCTCTTAAGTTGTAGGCAAGTAGGTCTACATCCCTTAAGTTGTAGGAAAGCAGGTTTACATCTCTTAAGTTGTAGGCAAGCAGGTCTACATTCCTTAAGTTTTAGGCAAGCAGGTCTACATCCCTTAAGTTGTAGGCAAGCAGGTCTACATCCCTTAAGTTGTAGGCAAGCAGGTCTACATCCCTTAAGTTGTAGGCAAGCAGGTCTACATCCCTTAAGTTGTAGGCAAGCAGGTCTACATCCCTTAAGTTGTAGGCAAGCAGGTCTACATCCCTTAAGTTGTAGGCAAGCAGGTCTACATCCCTTAAGTTGTAGGCAGGCAGGTCTACATCCCTTAAGTTGTAGGTAAGCAAGTTTACATCCCTTAAGTTGTAGGCAAGCAGGTCTAAATCCCTTAAGTTGTAGGCAAGCATGTCTACATCCCTTAAGTTGTAGGCAAGCAGGTCTACATCCCTTAAGTTGTAGGCAAGCAGGTCTACATCCCTTAAGTTGTAGGCAAGCAGGTTTACATCCCTTAAGTTGTAGGCAAGCAGGTCTAAATCCCTTACGTTGTAGGTAAGCAAGTTTACATACCTTAAGTTGTAGGCAAGCAGGTCTACATCCCTTAAGTTGTAGGCAAGCAGGTCTAAATTCCTTGTTGTAGGCAAGCGGGTTTATTTTAGCATAATATCACCTATATGAGTGGTACAAACAAATGAAGTATCTAACCTAAATTTTCACGTTATCTCATGTTCATTACATGCAATTTTAAATATAATAATTATTTTTAATTGTACTGAAAACTTAAATTAACTATTTCATAATTATTAAACGCTTTAGTATTTCTAATAAAATCTTACTAGGTAAAATAATTGTTTCACTTAATGTTAGATTTTTGTCATGGCGTCACACAAAGAAAGTGTCACACAAGGAATACATTAAATACAATACGACCTTTGATGATAATATTGAGAATTACGATGACTTTGTTCTTTTTCGTTTTATTAGCATTAAAGGAATTAATAATTAAGAAAGTGTTTATTTAAATGAACAACAAGAATAAAATATCAATTAAACAAACAAAATGTATTAGATAAAATAATATAATTATATTATAAAATATATTATGTTACTTGTTTTACTGTATCACAACGTAAAGGCAGAATGCTTCGTCGTTTTAATGGCAATTACGTCGTTTTAATGTTTGTTATGTATGTATTCATCATGTTCCGAGCGCAATATTAATTCCGGAAACTATCCCTGAAACTTTGTAATGTCCGTTGAGTTATAATGGGTACTACCAGAACCAGGTAATATAGTTGTTAATTACGTGAGATGGTAATTAAGGTGGCATTTACCATTCATCATCTGTAAACCTCGAGTGATTTATCACTTTACAGAAGGTCTCAATAATAACTCCGGCGGGGATAACTGTCGTTACAAAGGGTTGAGAATATCATTTAGAGCCATCAGTAATGGAAATAAATCCTAATTAACTGAGATTATACAACGTGGTTCTCGGACTTTCTAAAACAGAAAAGGCTAAAATATTCAAAACTATCCCTTAACTTAAGATACAATTTTATTCAGCCATAGATATTTTGTAAAAATACATAGATACGTAAATGTACATTAATATAGGCTTATATAAAATTATCTGCTGTCCATATTCCTTCTGTATACTCTGCGACAGAATTAAAGGCCCCACTAATTAAAGATGTTAAAATGTATTTATTATATTCTATAGTAGGAATTTTCCTAATATTTACAGGTAACTTATTGCAAAAACAGCAAGCTGCAGTCATCTATTTATAAACATAATGCTACAATAAAGGAAAAGTCCAATTGTAACGTAGCACTAATAACTAACAATTACAATCAGCTAGATGCAAGTTTTTTTTTTAAATCTACAAGTCTATTATTATAAATTTCTCCGCCCATAACAATAACATTCATCTAACAAAACATAAAAACAGTACATTTTGAAAATTTAACAAAAACAATGCAAAAACAACTTAATTTAATCAAAAATACACATAACAAAACAAATAACAATATAATAAATATAACAAAAGTAATTAGCAATCAATAATAAAAAAAAATTAAAAAATCAATTAAAAATTAAAAACACCTCCAAACGTTTTTAACATCACTTGCTTGTCAGATGCAAACGAAATAATTATTACAAGAAATTAATTCAATATGACTTAATTGATATATTTACAAACACTGATTCTGAAAATTCTTTTTAAATTAAAAAAAATATCAATATCAACTTGCTTAATCGTTTTATATTAATAGGAGAACCATACAATATTAAAAAATTGTATTAATCATATTACGACGGTCACGTTAGTACAGTCTAGTGAGACATATATTAACGTTGTTTCTACTTCACGTTTCATAGCTATGTACAGACTTTCTAAAACTAACTAGGGGTTTATTGTTTTTTATAAGACAATGAAAAATATATGCAGAGTAAAAATTTAGAATTTCTCGGTCAATAAAAATTGGTCTACAATGTTCTCTTTTCTTGGCTTTAACAACAGTGTGTCCAGCTCTTTTTTGTGTCTGGAATATTGCAATAGTATTAGGAGAATCGCCCCAAATAAGCTTAGCTTATGTGACTCGGAGCACACAAAAGGGAAAAATATAAGTTTTACATATTATTAATCAGTCAAATATACATGAGACCTATAAAGGAGTGCCTAATTGTTACTAATTACTAATTGTAATTAACAAAGATTGCAAATTAGAAAAAGTAAAACACGCCTTACCAATTGCCATTCACTAGTTAGGAAAATAGTTGTATTCATAACTATGTAATAAAAGCAAGCCTGGAATTAACTAAAAATGATGAATGTAAAAATCAAATATATGTGATTTGGCACATACTAATCTCACTCTGACGAATAACAACATTTACAATAGGTTTTCACCTAACCTTTTACAGTATTTTCTTTTACTTTACATTTATTAGGATTTTATGGTAAATGCGTGATATATATACAATTAGGAAGAGGCATAATACTCACTGAACTCATTAAAGAGAGCTAAATAAAGATTATGTTTCTTTTTTCTATACCATTGACAAATAGTTGTGCTGGTGGAAAAATTCTAAAAAAAAAAATGGCAAGAAAACTATTCCAAAATAAATTGCGTAAAACTTCTACCAATTGTTTTACTTTTTTAAGTTGAACATGTTTACTGTTTCATTTGTGTAAGGAAAATTTTAGATTTCATTCTAAGATATTATTAGAAATTCATATATGTTAAATTATCTTGAATGCGACATGAAAATTTAACATGAGAGTAGTAAAAGACAAAAAATACCTAGTGTAAATATTCTTATACAAAACCCACAGGATAATTGCTTACGTGGTTGGTGGGTCAAAGGAAATGCTGTTGATCAAAGGGTGTAGTTACTGTAACTAACAGAGATTAGCGAACTGTTACTACAGTTATGAAGGTCACAGTTTTCTTAATAACAAAGTAAAATGTATATTTAGTGTTTATTTTAGTTTATTTGAGTTTATAGTTTATTTGAGTAATTTTAAATAAAATAAACAACTAAGTTTTATTTAAAATATTTTAAGGTGTTTTTATATTATAATCTTAATTATTTTAACTATCTATATACAATTACAAATACTAACAAACTATTTACATTATTGTATTTGTATAAGGAATAGTGGCACTAATTGGAATACTAAATGCAATAATTTATCCTAATCAAATGTGTTTAGTTACAACTACAAAGAATATTAATTTGAAGTTATTGACTTATATAATTCAATGAAACTACTTGAATGAAAGTGTCACCAACACCCAGAAAGTCAACGTTTTGTCAATTAAAATAAATTTTTTTAACAAACAATAAATGATGTAGTAGAAATTGTTGTTTAGTATAATTTTAGAGGTCAAGTTACAAGTCAACTAATTTAGAATGTGAAATATGGTATTAGTAACAAATCAATAGAACAAAAAACATAAATATATATTTTCATTCTGTTGGCAACTTTTCCAACTGTCTAATATCAGTAGCAACCATTCATTTATGTCAATAGTTGCATAATAGTGTGGTCTTCAGAGGTAAACGACTGGAAAATCTATTCAGGAAGGATGGTTGATTGGGAGTTGCTAAGATAGAGTATTTGGTTGTGGTGACTATACTCTAACCTAACCAAATAGAACAAAGAATATTCTAAACTATACTTTGGTTTATAAAATAGGTTATTTTTTTTGTTAATCTTAGGCTTAAGCGGTCGGTGTCATAACTAGAACCCATTTTATCCGGTGACAACCGCTTCAAGGTGCTATCTACACTATTTTCAAGATAACCAGACGTTTCGCCCATGCTGTGATGAGCCATCCTCAGTTGTATCACTAAGACACCTTGAACCGGTTGTCACAGGAAAATATATAGTCTACTTATTATTATTCATTGCCTTTCTAATAGTTTAATGAATATAAGAAGAAGTACACAAGAAGGGTATTCAATGCCTTTCTAATAATTTAATGAATATAAGAAGAAGTACACAAGAAGGGCACAAGTTTGTGTTGACACGGACTGTCCACAATAATGACGTTGAGCTATGTCGAGCAATCAAGATTATTTTAAGTATTGGTGCAAATTCAAAACTCAAGTAAAAAATTATAGTTATGGGGGGGGGTGTTGTATTTAATCGTAAGTATTTAAATACTGATCAAATTTTAGTTTGTTTCCACATTATAAGTGAACTATTAAATCAACGTTAAACACTATATTTACTTCTTCCTTTATTAATAAATATACTGTACATATCATTAACGTTTTATTTTTATTTATTTTTTTATTTTTTTTTTTTTTTATTCTTAAGACGCCGATCGTCAAGATATGGGCGAATATGGACTTCGAATGAGTGTGATGAGTGTAGATGAGTGAATGTAGTCATTGTTAAAACTAAGGCCGACTATTCCATAGAAAGTGTCATTAATTAATAGCCCAATGACAAATGAACAGCCGGTGGTTATCAGCTGATCCCTCTCAAAATGTGTTACGACTCTGATTGGGATCGAACTGAGAACCTTTGGCTTATGAAGCTGGGATTTAACCTACTAAGCTACGGACCAATTTTACAATATAAATGTAGAACTGTCGTATGTCGATAATAGTCAACATACTAGACTAGTTTAGCATTGATGAAGCAAATCCAACAATATCGAGGGAGTGTTGGGGATTCAACAGATGAGGTGGCCTGCACAATATCGAGGGAGTGTTGGGGATTCAATAGATGAGGTGGCCTGCACAATATCGAGGGAGTGTTGGGGATTCAACAGATGAGGTGGCCTGCACAATATCGAGTGAGTGTTGGGGATTCAACAGATAAGGTGGCCTGCACAATATCGAGGGAGTGTTGGGGATTCAACAGATGAGGTGACCTGCACAATATCGAGGGAGTGTTGGGGATTCAACAGATGAGGTGGCCTGCACAATATCGAGGGAGTGCTGGGGATTCAACAGATGAGGTGGCCTGCACAATATCGAGGGAAAGTTGGAGATTTAACAGATGAGGTGGCCTGCACAATATCGAGGGAGTGTTGGGGATTCAACAGATGAGGCGGCCTGCACAATATCGAGGGAGTGTTGGGGATTCAACAGATGAGGCGGCCTGCACAATATCGAGGGAGTGTTGGGGATTCAACAGATGAGGTGACCTGCACAATATCGAGGGAGTGTTGGGGATTCAACAGATGAGGTGGCCTGCACAATATCGAGGGAGTGTTGGGGATTCAACAGATGAGGTGGCCTGCACAATATCGAGGGAGTGTTGGAGATTCAACAGATTAGGTGGCCTGCACAATATCGAGGGAGTGTTGGGGATTCAACAGATGAGGCGGCCTGCACAATATCGAGGGAGTGTTGGGGATTCAACAGATGAGGCGGCCTGCACAATATCGAGGGAGTGTTGGGGATTCAACAGATGAGGTGGCCTGCACAATATCGAGGGAGTGTTGGGGATTCAACAGATGAGGTGGCCTGCACAATATCGAGGGAGTGTTGGGGATTCAATAGATGAGGTGGCCTGCACAATATCGAGGGAGTGTTGGGGATTTAACAGATGAGGTGGCCTGCACAATATCGAGGGAGTGTTGGGGATTCAACAGATGAGGTGGCCTGCACAATATCGAGGGAGTGTTGGGGATTCAACAGATGAGGTGGCCTGCACAATATCGAGGGAGTGTTGGGGATTCAACAGATGAGGTGGCCTGCACAATATCGAGGGAGTGTTGGGGATTCAACAGATGAGGTGGCCTGCACAATATGGAGGGAGTGTTGGGGATTCAACAGATGAGGTGGCCTGCACAATATCGAGGGAGTGTTGGGGATTCAACAGATGAGGCGGCCTGCACAATATCGAGGGAGTGTTGGGGATTCAACAGATGAGGCGGCCTGCACAATATCGAGGGAGTGTTGGGGATTCAACAGATTAGGTGGCCTGCACAATATCGAGGGAGTGTTGGGGATTCAACAGATGAGGTGACCTGCACAATATCGAGGGAGTGTTGGGGATTCAACAGATGAGGTGGCCTGCACAATATCGAGGGAGTGTTGGGGATTCAACAGATGAGGTGGCCTGCACAATATCGAGGGAGTGTTGGGGATTCAACAGATGAGGCGGCCTGCACAATATCCGGAAGACAACAAGCGTAGATAATGAATGATTGAAATTTGTCATGAGTTATTTCTCAAGTTTTAGTAATCAATTTATTTTTATGACAAAAATTTAAGTTACACATTATAATTAGACTGAAAAAAACTTTCGTCTTTTAAATTATATTTTAAAAGTAATTGGCTAATATAATTTAACGTTTAATTAATACAACTTAATTTGTTCAAATTATCTTATAATGATGTAATTAAAGCATTATGATGTCAATACAGTGTTGCTATTTACAAAGATAATTTTTAATGAATAATCACAAAAATATCTTTAGGGATGGTGGACCATTTGGGCATTTTACCCTTGGAGTTCTTGAAATTGTATAAAAATTTGGAAAAGAAGAGAGAAGGGCAGTGTCTGCGGTAAAATCAAAGAAAAATGTTTCCATCAATAAATGGTGTGATACCATTAAATGTGATTTAATACTTGCTGATAATAATCCAATCGATCAGGTACAACGTGGAAATAATAGAAAAAAAATGTTTGCTTAATGTGACCGAGGTGACAAATGAAACTAAACTTTTCACTGTCAACAGCTTGGTATCACGTATAACTTTCTTTTAAACATGTTCTTACAAAATTCTTGGAAAACCACAAACAATAGGCCTTCTACAGATTTACAATATCTGTTGTATTGGTGATAAATATTTTGTTGGCTATTGGAGGTTAAAAAATCAAAACAAATGTTAATCTTAACATAGTTTTGTCACTTATCTCTGTATTTGGTTATATTTTGGTTAACACTAGAGCTGATCATCACTATTGAGTCCTGCCCGTCTGGGTCTGACGGTTCGCACAACCAGCGTCTCACGTGGGTTTTATATTCAATTCAATTAATTTAGCATGAACAAAACATATTTTTGCACTGTACGTATAAATCATCTTACTCTACGCACATTTTGGAAAACTATATACTTTATTGCTAATAATTTTGTAATTACATATAATTCAAACACTTTGGAATGAATTTGTAAACTAAACAATATTTATAATTAAATAATTTATGTAAACAAACACAGAAGAAAATTAGGATCTCTTCACTACCATTACCTTTTTTTATTTCCGTTAATTCAATAACACTTAATAAATGTTCCATTGCTCTAAAAACCGGTCCCCAATCATGTTTACGTCCACTGTGGTATTCCTTATCCGCTAGGAATCCGATATCGCTGGCCTTATCTTATCGCTTTCCAAGAACTTGCACATGGAGAGCGCACTCGGCGGTAAGTCGATTATTGGATTTAACATTTAGTGATTCATTTTAGTAGCCACCTAACCTAACCGTAATTGTGATAACAAAAGTAGTGGTGGTGAGTTAACGGAAAAGCCCGAAAATTATTTTATTCGACATAACATCACTTACATTAACAAAATTATTATTTTGGTTTTTTGTATTTTCATTTTGTATTTAATTATGTATTTTCAGTAGAGAGGGAGAGTTGAAAAGATGCCTTTATAAATATAATGTGTAATTAATATTCATAATCAATATACATACTCAAGGTCAAACAATGAAACAAAATAATTCTTAAGAATGTTTCTGATATCACAGAGGTTCATGATATACTACCATACAGACAGTCAAAAATATTTATATTTTTTACTATTGAAATTTAATGTGATTTTTAGAATCTTTTCCGTTAATTCACTACCACTACCACCATTTGGTTCCGTTGATTCACTAACGCTTAATAATATTATATTAGTCTAAAAACTGTTCTCCAATCATGTTTACGTCCACTGTGGTATTCCTTATCCGCTAGAAATCCGATATCGCTGGCCTTATCTTAACGCTTTCCAAGAACTTAACACACGGAGAGTGCACTCGGCCGATAAGTCAATCATTGGATTTACTATTTTGTGATTCATTTAATATCCACCTAACCTAACCTGACCTAACCTAAATGTAATTGCGATAAAAAAAGTAGTTATAGTGAAATAACGGAAAAAGTAGTGGTAGTGAATTAACAGACATTTTTAAAGTAAACACCTACATTGTTCTCTATTTGCTCTTTATGGCCCCTACACCTTTCTATACTAATCCAATAATGATATTACATAAAAATATACACTTAATATTGGTTTTTACCATCCTCAAAAATTGTACTGTTATTTGTGACTAAAATCTTCATGTTTAACATTACTATACACCAAACATGCTTTTTGTATCTTTTATAAACTGACTTACTAATTATTTACTTCAGATGAACCTACAACGAATAGTCTAAATACCAAAATAAAAATATCACTATAACAAATTGGGTATGCGTCGGACCACACGGTGGAAGTTATACTTCTTTGGCCATTCTCATACACCCACTCACGCACACAAACAGACAGGATATATAAATGAAATATAAGACATTTTTCAATATTATTCAATATATTTATCTTCAATATATCATACGTGACTTCATTATTATATTATACACCTATATTATCATTATCAGTAATTTCTTCGATTAAATTTCTTCGATTAACAATCGATTAATCAAAAGTTCTTAAAAATTTGTTCTTACTTTTCAGCGTGACGCGGTTTCTCGACCAACATCCCATCCCAAAGTGTCTAACGGGCGCAAAGAAGTATAACTTCAATAAATTTAACTATAATTAATTATGAATAGGAAAAAACGTAACTCTACCCTATGTTATTTATTTTAGTACATTTAGATTTCAAGTAGTAACTCGGTAATACATTTATGGAAGTGTGATAAAAATTGCATAGTATCATTAAAAGTCTTGAACCAAAGAACAACCATATATGAGCAGTTACACATTTCATCCTTTAACGGATAAAAAGTGGATTCTAAGGCACTGAACGAAAAAAATTAAATGCTAAATCTGTATTAATTTTACAAACGGAATCAACACTGATATTTACGCCAACCGTAAACGGTAATAAATTGTCTCATACAATCTAATTTGAAATTCGTATATGACTTTCACGTCACTATTTTTAATTACACCCAAATATAACTCACAAGCTCGTGGTATATTTGGCATTTAACTTACGCAGGAATGATAAATAATGATCTGAATTATTTATTTATAACAAAATATAAATGATACTATTTCCATTTTCAAGTAATAATGCTTGTTCTGTGGTAAAATAAATATTATATAATAATAATTATTATTAATTTTAAAAACAACCATGAAATTTAACCTGACAAATTTAATTATTAAAGAGAAAAAAATCCAGGAGTTATATTACACATTCATAATTCAAAATAACACAGTTTTTGCCACGTAATAAAAAAAGCCTCACTATTCTTTTGAAATTATTTATTAATTTAAAAACATTAATAAAATACAATATTGAGTATGTATATAGAAAGCTAATAATTTAAGCCTTTTAACAATAACTTATCAATGTAATATTACACTTACTCCTTCACAATGATACTAACCATGAAATACCATGGGGTAGGTCATAACATATTTATTGCCAAGCACCCTCGCGGCGAGCACAATGGTAATGTTGTTGGGATCACTTTGTGTTGGACCACGTTGCTGTGATTACTTTGCTCGAGGCTACTAACTTCTGATTGGTCAATTTCAGTTTGATTTTGGCTACGAAAGTAGATTTTCTATTATTTGAAATATCTTATTTCTTGAAGTAAATAGTATTCTTTAATAGGTACAGTTATTTTACATTTGTGAGTTGATCCAACTTTATGAATCCTTTATGTCTTAATTAGATCATCGTGGTTACAAAAATGAGTAAAATATTGAAGCAAGTAAAATCAATCAATAATATATATTGCAGCTTTTAAAATACGTCTTATTACCAGTAGAATTGTCTTTAAAAATATCGTTTCACATTCACCTAATTTATGTATAAAATCTAGGATTACAATATATAATGCAGGTTATAGTCATTTATACATCGCATCCTCTTAAAAAGGGAATAAAAAAATCTTTCTTAAAAAAAATACTTTCTTTTCTTAATTAGGTATATAGATGTACTAAGTTTATATACGGTAATTCCTCACGAACATTTATAAATTACTTTCCGTTTTGTAAAATCTACATAAGCAACATTCTTATTTGGTTTAGGTTTCCTGTAATTTTTAATGTTTTATAGTAGGGTTTATACATTTTATAGTAGGTTTATACATTTTATTTTTCTATCACATTTTTCTTAACAGCTGTTCATATTCACTCAAAGTCAGGTTTTATTCCACTACAAAACATAATAGTATACAGGCACAATACTTCTATGCCGTCTCCTCAACCCTAATGAAGGCCAAGATGTTCAGAGAAAATGTCATCCTTAAAGTAATAGCTATAAATCCATACATACATGTATATTAGGACCTATAAAAATGCTTTATAGAAAAAAGAAGTTATATCTGGAACGACATTTTTTTGTTTATTGCAACACGTAAATGTAATTAATTTTAAAAATATTAAAAGTAACGTCTCTTTTGAATAAATATATATTGAAAAAAAGTAACTCGTTAGTGGTTAGGTAATATTTTTGTCAATTCTGTTGTGGTACATTGATCCACAATCCACTGAGGTCCCCACAATAGTATACTAGTCCAATATACTGCTATACTGAAACACGTGTGGGTGGACATTTCCCATGTACAAAACAACCCAACGAAAACCCTCATCCAGAAAATACTGACAAAAAACTTTCCGTTCCTCTATTTACTAGAAAACACATGAGTTCATTACTAGAGTAAATGAGTTCATTTCCCACGTTGTGACCAGAAAGTATCCAATTTTTATTTATTTATCTTTAATTTTATGAGTTAAAAATATTTGAGCATAAAACAGAATCTACAAACTTTTGTATGAATAATAACATAGTAAAATACAACTTATATTTCAGCTAAATGTGTCATTTATATCTCATTTCATTATTCATATTGAAATACAGTCAATTATCACATCACATTATGTTAATGAACAGAAATGTACATATCTCTTGCGTTTGTTTGAATAATGCAATATTTTCCGTGTTGAACAACTACAGCGTACCTCTAAGCAAACACGGAACTATAAATGAGGGAAAACCTTCTTTATTCAGAAGCTCGTTCAATGATACAACAGTAATGTTTAACTTGTTTTACCTATGTTGGAGCTGATCTCTTGTGTACAAGTCCTCAACATTTTGTTAGTTAGTGTCAATACACGAGCCAAATCAGTTTTAGCTTAAAGGGGATGTATCTCAGGAACATTTACGTTTTATTTCATTTAAAAAAAAATAATAAGTTACAGACAATAATCCTAAGATGAGTGATTTTGAGTTATTTTATTGTTGTTAAAATTGCTTAGTTAAGAACTAATTATGGTCGAAATACTACCATCCAGGCTTCAAGACAAGACATGTCTCCGCTAATTTCACGTTTTATAATTTATTCCATCACTAAAAAATTCTTGGTCTTTTAACACTAAGAAGATATATTAGGCGATAACTTTCCACTCTTTCAGGATCTTTTTCAGACTTCAGAACAACTACTTCTTTTGAACGCTTGAATGCTTTTGGCAAATTTCCTGTATATAATATCTTATTGTAGACAGTTTGAAGCCATTGTTTACTTTGCTACCAGCATGCGGCAGAAATTCCGAAAAGATACCGTCAAGACCGGCTGCTTCTCTGCTGGTATAACAGAAATCGCTTCTTCCGTGAAATTTCTGGAGACTTCCAGGGGTGCCATTTGAGTTTTTTTTTATTTCATTCAACTTATAAAGCACATGTTTGTCAGAAGGATGGCGGGTTGACTTTGATAAGCTGACAATCCGTTTAGCTATATTAGAGGCCTTTGGGTGGAGCACCTCTCTTTGATTTGGAGATTTACCAGTAGAGAGTTTCCTTAAAGGTGACTACGCTTTTCTACTGTTGTTGGTAAAGTTTATATCTTCAACAATTTTAACATAGTTTTCTCTTCTGTTACTGTCAAGAGAGTGTCAGTAAGGGTCGTCTGATTCCTTACCACATGGTATATACTCCTTTCTGTATCCTCTTGGTATGCAAGCTTTAGCAATGGACGGGACGAGATTTGTAAAACGGTCGTAATTTCTTATTGTAGGAGGAATGAACCTGATGCTATCGTCAAGCCTAGTGATAAAGGCCTCCAATGTGCTTTATTAAAATTCCATCTAGGCCATGGAACAGATCGAATTATGGGAATTTGGATCCCCAATGAAACCAGTACTGGCCTATGCTGAGAGTAGGTATCAAGAACGTTTCGCCAAATTGGCTTTGAACTTAATGATCGTTCTCATGAGCAGAAGCTTAAGTCAGGGGAGTAACCTCGACGCCAACGAGCTGAATAAAAATTGGCTGAATCTTTAGCATCAAAGATCAGGAAAGGGTTATTCATTTCAGCCCAGTCAGCAAGCTTTCTGCCACTCTCATCGTCGGTGTTATAGCGCCATTGGCTTATGGTGACTGTTGTATAAGTCCCCCACATAGAGGACAGGGTGTTAAAAACTTGGCAAAATCCTATTGTCAGGTCACTGGATTTTGGGAGGCTTATAAACATTAACTTTAATAATAAAAATATGATATTATTTTACGAGTGTTATATTCATTATTCATCTCTAAGACGCCATTGGTAGAGATATGGCGAATATGAGGGGTGAATGAGTGTGATGAGTGAAAATTAACGAGCGTAGTCATTGTTACTATCTGAGAAAGGACTACTTATTAATAGCTAGGGCAACTATGGGACCTGCAGATTTAAGTGGAATCCGAACCACGTAGTGTTGGTCTGATTTTCAGCTAACTTACAAGTCTAGCACTCAGCTAACTGACAACATCTGCACCTTGACTACCATTCAACATGTAGTTTAAATGGGCCACCTTATTCTATCGTATAGTCCTCATCATAGACTATGTGTAGGCCTATAAATTGAACATTTAATGTCTTTTATTTCTAATTTTCAATCCATAATAAGGGGATTTTCCCCCTGTAAACTTGAGATTACCTGTGTCCAGTAACGTTTATACTTACTTACAGTAACGTGTACGATTACATACTTTATCTATCCTTTAAAACTCACTTAACGTGCTGGAAAACTAAAGACTTATGACATAACTCACTACCTATATAGAATCTCTAAGTATTCTAGTAATATAAATAATGTTTTCATTTCAAACACCATATTACTTTAAGTAAACTGGACCTTGGCCAACCCAATTTGCACTTTAACTTGGTTAGTATCTAATTAGTTTACTATAGTCTTATCTTGTAAGGTATCAGACGATGCAAAATAATATGCTTCATATTTTCCAAATTGCTCAGCTACGTCTACACATTTGTAGCCGATGCGTACGACTATTTGTTCAATTATTGTAGTTCATCGAGTTTTTGTATCAGTTTATTTTATCTAGTCCTCTTAGAACTATTTATTACATCACAGATGTTGTTTTAATACATTAAAACAACAAAATATTTTGAGTGGATATTGTTTGTAACAAAACAAAGTTTGATATGTTGTTTAATGTAATTTTACTATATGTTTTTTTGTTGTCCTTTTGCATTATTAAATTTTTTATAAGAATTTGTATCGGAAATATTAAACTACACCAATAATAAAAAGGATTTATATGATAAACTACAATTATATAATACAAACAAGTCTTAAACGTCATATAAGCAATCTCATCTAAACATTTACACTATTGCTGAGTCAATACATCTAGTGTTTTAACCTTAGTATCCTATCGACCAACAATTACATTGTTTGTAACTGAAAACTATTAAAACTGTAAAATATAAATGTGATCGTAACTATAGCTATTTCACGGTGAAATTTAATAATATAATTATAATGCTATCATTTAAATAACTAGTCTATTACTATTTTATAAGTTTCTTGATTATTTATGACAAGTGTATTTTCCTTTAGGCCATGAAAGAGTTGTCGGTACACAATTATTCTGTACGTAACGGAGTGATAGTGTAAGTAGTAGGGATGACCTACATTAAGGAACACTGTATGTTAACATTATTTTTTGTTTTTTATAATTGAAAATGCTTGTAATATTTACCCGATCAGCTGAGAATGAACTTCCAGAATAATGCGGAAACGATTTTTAGTCCTTGAACCAATTATAGAGAGTGTCCTGAGACAATATTGTCACAGTGTACGTTCTAAAGCCACTATATTGTTGTTCTGCCGTCCAACATGATTGTAATGACTATTCGACTTAGTAGTACAGAACCAGTTCATTGTAACTATAATGTGCAGGTCCGCGTGTTTAGTGTTTTGGACAGATTTCATTAAATTACAGTAACAAATGAGACCCATCCCCCCCACCAGACCTGGTAAGCGTGCCAACTGGGGGATGGCTCAAAACAAGTCGAGCGATGGGATCACGGGTGGCAGTTGGAGGGTCTAAATAAAACTCGGCAGCTGAGCGAAACTAATTTATTATTAGGAAAACAAACTGGCAGGCAGAAGGCCACAACAAAAAAGGCAGAAGGCCACAATATAAATTCTCACTTAAATAAATAACAACAAACACTAAAATTACCAAGATACTACACAATAATAACAAACGCTATAAATACCACAAACTCTACAAATACCAAAATTTAACAATTAATCAACTACAGGGTGTATGGCCTATCTGCAGTTTAGCCTGAGACATCCCAAAACGTAAGAAAAATATTAAGCCCCCAAAAAAGTGAAAATTTAGAAAACTTTTGGATCACAACACTTAAACCCGGCAATTTAGCCCACACATCCCTTGATTCCACCGGGCCAGGGAGTAAGCCGGAATCCCTGGGCAGCTCCGAATTAAAAGTTAAGCAAAAGTCCCATAATCCCCTTTTGGTGAGTTTAAAAATTAAACAATTTAAAAGAAAATATAACACGGTACCGTTCGAGTAAAAATTCACTTCCAAACACCCCTAATACACGTAACCCAAAAAATAAATAACAATAACTAGGCCTAAACATATGAATAAATAATAACATGATTTAACAATGGGGACCTAACAAATATAAAAATCTAAACAAATGTAACAACCAAATAAACTAATTAAATAACTAACAATAAATATAAATAAATATTAACATCAAAAATATTCTTTATGTATTTTTAAAGCTTTTCTTTTTAAATAAATAAAAAAATATAAGTCCCCATGGCTGTTTCATCAATCACTGTTCCAGTTTAGGCCTAGGCCACAAATTAAACAGTTCCACAAACTTTTTTTCTTCTTTATATTTCCTGTATTTCACTGTTTTTCTTGGTTTATATATATATTTTTTTTTTTTTTGTAAAACTTTCAACAGCCCCCAGCTCAGCCGCCGGGAAACAAAAACATGGAAAACACTGACCTGAGGACAGGAGACTTATACCACAGAGATGTAGAGCGGGTAACGGGCGACTCCAGGCTCCAACATGGTCCTCAGGCCAGGCTAGCAGTGCAGAAGGTCGGCAATTCCCCGACGGCAGGCCGAGGGTGAAACGTCCTACTCAAGGACCCTGGACTGCAAGGTCAAACACAGCCATTAAACACAGTCCAGCCATCACAACAAAATATTACATATAACAACTGATATAAGAAATGGCAACAAAACAGGAACAGACAAAATTGGACATGATTAAAGCACCCTAGAAAATAAAAGATAAATTTTTAGGCTATGACTAATTACGTTGGAAACTCAGATTTAAGACAAATTACAAATTAACAAATTATAAAAGAATTAATTACGTATATGGACTTAAAAAAATGACAAACTGAATACTAGGCTATGGATACAGGAGCAATAGGTTATAACATGAAAATCAAAGGGTACAGCTAGGCTAGGTTATTGTCAATTAACAAAAGGATGGTAAATCGGTAACTACAACTGTAAAAAGGCTCAATAAACATTATACAGAATTACAATTGAAAATAAAGGCAGATATAAAAAGCATTAACGGTAATTAACGGTAAAAAGTAACATGGAAGCACATGGCTTTAACCTAGTCTGAGAAACATCTAGACAAAGAACACAAATTTAACAAAACTCTGAAAACACAACTAAGCCCGATTAATATTTTCAATGAAACAAAAGTATTTTCACCAAAAGGGTGATTAAATATTAGAAATTACAAATGCACACTTACGTTTAGGAGTCTCTCAGCCGGCAACCATGACTTGACGAACGCTGCAAAGAACAAGTGAACAGACAGGCCAACTTGACCGAAGCTGCTGGAACACGGAACGAAACGGAACTGGGCCAACGGCTACCAAGTACGCGAAACGCAGGGCAAAAGCGAATCTCAGGCAGCCTGGCAGACAACGACGAAAAAACGAAACTGTACCGGTCCAAGACCCGGTACAACCTCCCTCTGCAAACCTCAACACACCCAGGCAGGGGAGAAAACTCGGTACCTCAGGGAACCCAACAGAAGACGAAGAAGACCTCCGAAGAGTGGTGTTCCAAGGACGTCCAAGAGAACCTAAGAGGGGAAACCCCTCGAACAGGGAGCAAACTACCCTGACTGTCGGGCCCGACAAGAAAAAGAGAGAAAGAAGACTCTCTCAGAACAGCCACCTAGGGCGCAGAGGTGATCAATCTCTTTGCCCCAAGAAACCCCCAGGAACACCAACTCCTGGACCAACCGTTCCCGGGAAAGCCTTAAGCTGGGACACATGGGCTTTCCTAAACCCCCTGCCTGACTGGGGATCAACCAGCAGAGCAGTCACCGGTGACAAAAACCTGTCGATGCGGTGGGGACCAGACCACCGATAGCACAACTTTGCAGCTCTTCGTTCCGCGGCCGAACTGACCGGGTGAGCCTGACAAAGAACTAGATCTCCAACCTGAAAAGGGTTAGGAGTACGACCCTTATCATACCTCCTCCTTACTCTCTCTCTAGCACGTAGCAGGTAGCGCCAAGCAGCCCGCCACGTGGACACTACGTCAGTGGCACCTGGCGTAGGTAGAAGATCCTCTAACCTCCACAAGTTGGACAAAGGGTTGTTAGGAGGGTAGCCATGTAGAATCTCGAAGGGAGTGGCATTGTGACTCTCATGCTTGGAAGAATTAAAAGCAAGCTGGAGCCAAGAGAGACTCTCATCCCAGGTGTTCTGCTTCTCAGCATGGAAGGTAATAAGGGCAGACCGAAGATTGCGGTTGAACCGCTCTGCATGAGAAGGCTGTGGGTAATAAGGAGAGGTAGTCACATGCCTGATACCATTGCCAAAACAGAACCTACGAAACTCATGGGAGGTAAACTGGCTACCGTTGTCGGACACAAGAGTGGAAGGCACACTAAAGTGCTGGAAGAGTTGGGACTGGAGAGCACGGATGGTGAGCTTAGCCGTGGCACTCCGAAGTGGGAAAAGCCAAACGAACTTCGAGAAAGCATCCACACAAACAAGTAGGTAGGAGCTACCTGACTTGCTACGGGGAAAAGGACCCACGTAGTCGATGAACACCTTCTCAAAAGGACGCTCGGCCACCTCAGAAGATAACAACCCTAACCTTGCATTCTGACTAGGCTTGCTGAGAGAGCACAGGTGACAAGCCCGCACTCTGCCAGCAACATCCCGGTCCATGCCCTTCCAGATGAAGTACCTACGAATCTTAGCGATGGTCTTATGAATGCCAAGATGACCGCCCACAAGGGAAGAGTGATAATACTGAAAGACCATCGGTACTAGATGACTAGGCAGCACTACACGGGGTTCACCCCTCTGTCGAGGACGGCAACAGAGTACCCCTTTGGACAGAAAATAGGGAGGGTGGGCACCTCCCTCTTGAAGCTCACCTAAGATGACTGACAGCTCAGGATCTTTCTGCTGATGGGACAGTAGGTCGTCAAACGCCAGAGGAAAATCCAGAAGAACAGCACCACACTGAGCAACAGCCTCAGTCGGTGGATCACTGGGTTCATGGTACATGCGGGAAAGAGCATCCGCGATGACATTCTGGGTACCCCTAAGATGTTGAACTCGGAACTTAAAGGCAGAAATGTTGACCACCCAGCGACCAATTTTCCCAAGCTGTCTGGGATGGGCAAGAAGCCAAGACAGTGCCTGATTGTCCGTCTCCAGCAAGAACTCAGCGTGTTCCAAGAAACGCCGAAACTTGTCCGTACCAAAGACAACAGCCAGACACTCTAACTCATAGATGGAAGAAGCTTTCTGTTCCTGGTGAGACAACGTCCTCGAAGCAAAAGCGATGGGCTGCCTGACCCCATCAAACTCCTGAGAAAGAACAGCAGCAATGGCGGAGGAGGAGGCATCAGTCTGAAGAATAAATTCTCTGCTGAAATCAGGCATACGCAGGACAGGAGGTTGCATGATAGCCTCCTTGAGAGCATCAAAGGCAGTCTGCTGAGCTTGGCCCCACACAAAAGGGACACCTTTCTTTCGCAGCTCGTTCAACGGGGCAGCAAGCTCTGCCACGTTAGGGATGAAGCGACGGTAAAAACTCACCATCCCCACAAAACGGGCAATCCCCTTGGCATCTCTGGGAGGAGGAAAATCCCGAATGCCCTGGGTCCTCGCAGGATCTATGCAGACGCCTCGAGAAGAGATAAGATGACCCAGAAAAGAAATCTCAGGACGAGCAAAAGTGACTTTCTCTGGATTGACGGTAAGGCCAGCTGATTTGAGGCGACTAAGAACTTCCTCCAGATGTTGCAGGTGTTCCCAGAAAGTCTCACTGTAGACAAGAAGATCGTCCAGGTAATTGAAAACAAACTTGAACTTCACATCATGGAAGATGGAATCAAGCAGACGAGTAAGAGTCTGGGCACCCACAGCAAGACCCATAGGAACCCTAGTGAACTGATAGAGATTCCAGGGAACACATAAGCCAGTCATAGGCCGTGATTCCTTCTTCAATGGAATCTGATGGTAGGCCTGGTTCAAATCAAACACACTGAAAAACTTAGCCTTACCGAACCAATCAAACGCAGAATGCAAATCAGGCAGAGGTACCGAGTCAATAGCGACCTTAGCGTTGAGCCTCCGATAATCCATCACAAGCCTAGACTTACCATTAGGCTTGGGCACAAAAAAAGCTGGACTGGCATAAGCAGAACGAGACGGTTCAATCACACCCTTGCTCAGAAGATCCTCAATCATAGCCCTCATAACCTCCATCTTTGGGGGAGCAAGTTTGTACGGATGACTTCTAACTGGCTGAGAATCGGTGAGGTGGATCTCATACTCCAGAAGAGAAGTGACCCCAAGCTCAGCCGTAAGCACATCAGGAAACCGCAAACACAGCCTCCTAATGGCCTCCGCCTGCTCAGGGGGGAGATGACCAACCGGATCCACCTTGGGTTGTTCGGGCTCACAACCCACCTCTCTGACTGCAGGAGGGCAGTCAGAATCACCTACTAGAGGCACCAAAACTCGCCGATTAAACTTGAAAAATATCTGGCGCTTCTGGAGGTCAAGCACCATACCACACTTAGAAATAAAGTCTGCCCCTAGGATACAAGAAACCGCCAGGTCCTTGGCAACAAGAAAACCCCACCTCCAGGAAAATCCTTCAATTTTAAAATGTAATGACGCCTTTAGAAGTATGGGTAGAGGAGTTTGGGATGCCGTCCAGCAAGTAATAGAAGAAGGCTCGGTGTGCCTGACAAGTCCTAAGGCGTCAAGGGACTCAAAAAGAGAAAGGCTGATGATACTGCATGCCGAACCAGAATCAAGAAGGGCTCGACACACCGTACCACCAAAAGATACAAAAACGCCAGGACACACCGAGGTGACCGCACTAAGTCCCAGGGAAGCCATGCCAGCAAGGCCCGAAAAATCCCCGACACTCCTGCTATGGGCACGTGTCAAAGGCAAATGGCCACGGTCACTCGCAACAACGCGGGGAGCTACTGTGGAGGCAACCCCCCGCGCTGAGCGTTTCCCGCCCCACGACCTCGAGCACGTGGACACTCACGTCGAATGTGACCAGGTTGGCCACAAGCAAAGCACACAACCGGAGGCCGAGAACCACGACCCACCACTGGCTGACTCACACCTACAGACATAGCCGGTCGACGGGTGGGGGAGAGCACGATGACTCTCAGAATCCCTCCCTTGCTGGTCTGAGAACTGCACGCTGCGCGAAACCATGCACAGCTGATGCAGCTCCCGAAAAGTCGACGGAACACCAGCAAAAACCAATCTGCACCGTTCTTCGGGAGAAATGCCATCCAGGATGACACGAACGGTGTCAGCTTCAGAAAGGGTGAGGCGCAACGCTTGACGAGCTTCCTTGACTGAAGAAACATAGGCTGCCAGAGACTCGCCCCTACCCTGCGACCAATAAAATCTGTCCATGACCATCCTCTCCCTGAGTCGAATGGGAAGAAATGACGAAAGTAACTCTCGATGGAACGAGTCCACCGAGGCATCACTGGCCAAGACAGAACCCAGCAACTCCCCAACGGGACCTCTGCAATACGGGAAAACCAGACGAAGCAAATCCCCAGCCTGCATGCCGGGCATCTCACTAAGTCTGAGAAAGGCAACCAGAAACTTAAGAAGCTCCTCAGGATCCATCCCATCGATCACAGGGAGATTCTGGATCATGGGCGTGAGAGGGTTAGGTAGCTTGTGGTAGCTCAGCTGCAGAAGAGCAGGAGAACCCAAAGAAGCAGACGGAACGGCAGCTGGAGCCGAACCACAAGCAACCTCAACAGAAACGCCTGCAGGCTCAGAAGGAACCTCAGGCACAGTGAGAGCCGTTGTCTCAGCCTGCGGCCTCGACACGTCAGGCGACAGTGCGAAAATAGGCCGCTGACCCAGACCCGTAGGAGTCGTGGACCCGGAGAGTGCCTGAAAAATCTCATCCAGCCTAGACACACTCTCCAAGATCCACGCCCTATCCGATGGTTCCAACCCCGGTGCCCGGTTGACCAGCCTTAAACGGGCAAGCAGATGCCCCAAACGTGCAAGGCGGCAGGCCCGGTCACGACCTACTGGAGGTTCAAACTGCAAATCCTCTAACACCCCTTCCCAATCTTCCACCTTGCGTTTACAAACAGACAACTCCTCACCAACCTCCAGTAGGTCAGACCAATCCACCGCCGTACCCGCGGACAACTGCTCCCGCAGCAACCTCCGGAGATTCAGAACATCACCCTCCGGAGTCACACCACGCGACCTCAACTCAAATATCAACTCCTCCTTGACCAGGAGGGCAACATTCTGCAGATAGGCCATCTCGCAAAACAAAATTCTCAACAATATACAAAAAAACGACAACTCCAGGGTCCAAGACGAACTAAACCCTCAGCCTACCGAGCCACTTCCGACCACTCCAATCCACCCATGAAACCCATTCAACAAAGTAACCAAGCGGATTGCCTAGGTTTTTTTTTTTTTTTTTAAATATAAAGTTAAATGATTTATTTGGTTTTTAATTGTTTTCCTTTTTAAATAATTATTTTTTTTTTTTTTTTTTTTTTTTTTTTTTTTTTTTTTTTTTTTACGTAATTCCAAGACACCTTGACGGTAGGTCGGCCAACCATGACCTACTAACTGGCAAACACCTACCGTCAACAACCAAGAAAGAATTAAATTTTTTTTATTTTTAATTTTTTTTTTTTTTTTTTTTTTTTTTTTTTTTTTTTTTTAGTATAGGCAACCACGCTCTGCTACCAATTGAGACCCATCCCCCCCACCAGACCTGGTAAGTGTGCCAACTGGGGGATGGCTCAAAACAAGTCGAGCGATGGGATCACGGGTGGCAGTTGGAGGGTCTAAATAAAACTCGGCAGCTGAGCGAAACTAATTTATTATCAAGCAAACAAACTGGCAGGCAGAAGGCCACAACAAAAAAGGCAGAAGGCCACAATATAAATTCTCACTTAAATAAATAACAACAAACACTAAAATTACCAAGATACTACACAATAATAACAAACGCTATAAATACCACAAACTCTACAAATACCAAAATTTAACAATTAATCAACTACAGGGTGTATGGCCTATCTGCAGTTTAGCCTGAGACATCCCAAAACGTAAGAAAAATATTAAGCCCCCAAAAAAGTGAAAATTTAGAAAACTTTTGGATCACAACACTTAAACCCGGCAATTTAGCCCACACATCCCTTGATTCCACCGGGCCAGGGAGTAAGCCGGAATCCCTGGGCAGCTCCGAATTAAAAGTTAAGCAAAAGTCCCATAATCCCCTTTTGGTGAGTTTAAAAATTAAACAATTTAAAAGAAAATATAACACGGTACCGTTCGAGTAAAAATTCACTTCCAAACACCCCTAATACACGTAACCCAAAAAATAAATAACAATAACTAGGCCTAAACATATGAATAAATAATAACATGATTTAACAATGGGGACCTAACAAATATAAAAATCTAAACAAATGTAACAACCAAATAAACTAATTAAATAACTAACAATAAATATAAATAAATATTAACATCAAAAATATTCTTTATGTATTTTTAAAGCTTTTCTTTTTAAATAAATAAAAAAATATAAGTCCCCATGGCTGTTTCATCAATCACTGTTCCAGTTTAGGCCTAGGCCACAAATTAAACAGTTCCACAAACTTTTTTTCTTCTTTATATTTCCTGTATTTCACTGTTTTTCTTGGTTTATATATATATTTTTTTTTTTTTTGTAAAACTTTCAACAGCCCCCAGCTCAGCCGCCGGGAAACAAAAACATGGAAAACACTGACCTGAGGACAGGAGACTTATACCACAGAGATGTAGAGCGGGTAACGGGCGACTCCAGGCTCCAACATGGTCCTCAGGCCAGGCTAGCAGTGCAGAAGGTCGGCAATTCCCCGACGGCAGGCCGAGGGTGAAACGTCCTACTCAAGGACCCTGGACTGCAAGGTCAAACACAGCCATTAAACACAGTCCAGCCATCACAACAAAATATTACACATAACAACTGATATAAGAAATGGCAACAAAACAGGAACAGACAAAATTGGACATGATTAAAGCACCCTAGAAAATAAAAGATAAATTTTTAGGCTATGACTAATTACGTTGGAAACTCAGATTTAAGACAAATTACAAATTAACAAATTATAAAAGAATTAATTACGTATATGGAACTAAAAAAATGACAAACTGAATACTAGGCTATGGATACAGGAGCAATAGGTCATAACATGAAAATCAAAGGGTACAGCTAGGCTAGGTTATTGTCAATTAACAAAAGGATGGTAAATCGGTAACTACAACTGTAAAAAGGCTCAATAAACATTATACAGAATTACAATTGAAAATAAAGGCAGATATAAAAAGCATTAACGGTAATTAACGGTAAAAAGTAACATGGAAGCACATGGCTTTAACCTAGTCTGAGAAACATCTAGACAAAGAACACAAATTTAACAAAACTCTGAAAACACAACTAAGCCCGATTAATATTTTCAATGAAACAAAAGTATTTTCACCAAAAGGGTGATTAAATATTAGAAATTACAAATGCACACTTACGTTTAGGAGTCTCTCAGCCGGCAACCATGACTTGACGAACGCTGCAAAGAACAAGTGAACAGACAGGCCAACTTGAACGAAGCTGCTGGAACACGGAACGAAACGGAACTGGGCCAACGGCTACCAAGTACGCGAAACGCAGGGCAAAAGCGAATCTCAGGCAGCCTGGCAGACAATGACGAAAAAACGAAACTGTACCGGTCCAAGACCCGGTACACAAATAAGCTGTATAGTGTACAACACATTTTTACTTTATTTTATTTATATAATTGTTCTAGAGAACGTTAACTATGTGGGTATCGATTTCTCAATAGAAATATTTATTTTCATAGTTATTTAAAGTTGTTAAAATAACTATTGTTTTTTCTAAAACCTTTTGTTTTACATTAGATTAGTATAAATAACTTTGGGTTTTCATTTAAATAATGAAAATACAGTATTTCTATATACTATATTTTTTAAATATAACGGTACTTCACGAAGAAACAGTGCTTTGGCTTTTAATGCAAGGAGACGACACGATAAAGCGCACCACTTAGTTTATGACCATCCTTACTACCCTTTCAAATGGCCGACCATCAAGTCTGCTTGATAATATATCTTAAACTGGTTTATGTAAGTAACTGGTAAATATGGAATTTGTCGCATAGACACTCTCTTACAATTTTGGTTTATCTGTCCAAAATGCTATGGTGTAATATGGGTAATAGAAATAACTTTAAGAGTTTACAATGTTACCATCTAGCGTGTATATGTGAGTAAGATGGAAAATACGCGGGTAATGTTTTTTCATGCGGAATCATTTTTTAACAATACAATATGAAATAGTAAGATTTATTCTTATCGTAAAATACAATTATTTTCTAAGTAAAGTTGGAGTAAGTAGTCGGCTGTAAATGCTTTAAAATTGATGAGAATTAAACTTGGTATCTATAGAATTCACTAGATTCTGGTGCGTGCTGGACGTTTCCGCAGCATTACTAACCCTCGTTCTCAGGTCTCTGTTTGACATATAACTTTAAGGACGCAGTATTATACTTTTAATCCCATTCCCTTTATTCGTCTTCGACTTTAACAATAATTTAAAATGTTTACCCGTGTTTTGTTACGTGGTAAGATTTAGATTTTATTAAAATTAGAGTAACATTTCAATAAGTGATCTGTCCATTTAATCTGTTTCACTTAAGTTTATTTTATAGATATAAATCGTATTTATTATAATTTTATATACATTTTCCTAATATATTAAATGATATGTACGGGGATTTTTATAATTTTACCATCTAGCTTGTATATGGGAGTAAGTTGGGAAATACGCGGGTAATATTTTTTTCTTGCGGATCTATTTTTCAACAGTACAATATGAAATAATGAGATTAATTCATCTCGTAAAGTACAACAATTAGAAAAAATAAGAAACTCACAGTGAAACTAACCATTTTGCCCAGTATATGTGGTTAGCTAAAAAAAGTAAAATAATAAACAAAATAAAAAAAGTATAAACTATATTATAAGTTTAGTTTATAAACTAAACTTCTGAAAATTGAGTTCAGTCCAGTTATGGCTTACATCTGTAGCACCCCGCGGTGCTGAAGTCACAGCAAATATATACTTGTAATATATACGCACTATGTACTAAACCAAACAAAATGTAAAACTAATAATTCATGAAAACTAACGTGTAAATAATATTCCTCATTATCTTTAAAGGATAAAAACTATAAAATTGATAATACAAAACTTCAAACATTTTCAAACTAAATTATAAATAAAAATATGTATGTCATTAACAGAAAAATATCAATACCTAAAGACACGTGCAACTTGTTTATATTATTGGAAGCTTTGATATGATTAGGTACCTGATTAAATATGATTGTTTACACTCGTTAAAAACTAGAAGTTGCGATACAGTTTTATACTAGTTTATATATTCAAACCATTTTAACTACAAGTGGTTTTCTAGTTATAAAGAAATTGTCAAATACAAAGGTTACATTGCATGAAAGTGTGTATGGATGAAAGTTACTTATATCGTTAAATTTATGTTGGTTAAAAAATGTATTTTTTTACTTCTGAACGATAGTTATTGTGATTAAAGATGTTCGGTTGTACGTACTTTTCACTAGTTTACGTAATTTTAAAGGCACCATGATTCCGCAGGATTGTGCAAAATAATACTGCAATAAATTTCAATATTAAGTCCTTAAAAATAAAGTTGGTAAAATAAATTGAAATATATGCATGAAAATGTAATCATGGACTACTAACATTATTTCAGTGTTTGGTGATATTATGAGCGTTACTTCAGTCCTTAGAATGGGAGAACATTATATATAGGCTTCTTGCTTCAAGCCAGGCCTACTTTCCCTAAAAGCGTCGGTTCCGTTCTATGGATATTCAATATTCATGTCATAAAGGGTAATGAACATTAGTTATTCCCAGCTTTTTTCATAAATATGTAAATAAATATACATAAAAGTTCTTGTGGAGGGCAGTGACTAAGCGGCTCTCATTGGCCATAACCCTAACATTTAAAGACACAAAATTGTCTTGAATTACACAAAAAAGTTATAACTTAATTAATTATTACACCTTCAGGAACTTTAATGACATCCATTATTTATTATTCACCTGAAATGGAAAAGTTCTTTAACCCACTTGTAGTTACAAAGAACAAGTACAATTTGTAAGTTTGTAGGTTAACCCTCCTGGTTTGCAAAGTAAAAATTAATTTAGTGTTTATGTGCTTTGAATTTCATACACATATGAAAACGTGTACTTTTGGATTTTTAAATGTATAACTGAACCATTGATATTCACATATTGGGGTCAGTCAATTAATTCAAGTACAGTGAACGTTGTTTTTTTTTCTGTTGGAAAAATATTGGTTTCCTCAGTACACCTGGTGTTTCTGTATTTTTCCTTGTACACTCAGTGAAAGTTTCCAATATCAAATCGATTGTAGTCCTTCCAGTAAAATGTAGTCCTTTTGAAATTTCGACTCGTGTTATATGCTGATTTTATGTGTTATTTTATTAAAATAATCCATTTAATAGCTACTATTTTTGTACTAACTTCAATATTCTTGTAACTGGACACTTTGCTTTGTGAACAAGGTGGGTTTTATTTCTTTCTTTGTATGGCTATTGAATTTAAATATGTGCCTACTCATTACTTCTTACGCTTTAGCCTAAATTATCTTGTAATAGACAGGTTATTATTCCTGTCTGGGCTGAAAGAGAACAGAGCCATTTTTTAGAGATACCTCCTTAAACCTCCAGACTAAATTAAGTAATTCCGGTCTCACTCCTCGGAAATGCCATATTACAAAAAGAACAATAAATAAACAACACATTTTTTTACTTCATCAAAATTCACAAATTGCTCCTAATAAAATAGATGAGCTCTCATTGTTATGTGAAGAGCTAAATCCCGATGTATTGTTAATAACTGAGCACGGCTTTAGCATCAACAATATAAACCATTTTAAAATTCAAAATTATAATTTAGCAAATTTCTATTGCAGAGACATCCATCGTGGTGGTGGAACTGCAATACACGTAAAAAAAAAAAAAACTTAAATTCATTCCAGTGGTAGTCGGAGAATCTATAGAAAGAGACATTGAAATTACTGGTATAAGAATACAGAACAACAGATTTCAATTTACAATAATTGGGATATATAGATCTCCAAATGGAAATATAGACACCTTTTTACAAAAATTCGAAAATTGTCTCAGATATTTATCAAAAAGAAATTCAAAATTCATATTTATGGGGGATTTTAACATTGAAGCTCTCGATGTTAATAATCCCACTTCTAAACGTATGGCCGACCTTTTACAGTCTTTCGGACTGAAATGGTCTATTACCTCTCCCACGAGAGTTACGGCCATTACACAAACGGCTATAGACAACATTATAACAAACGTGCATGATGTAGATGTCAGTGTGGTCAACACGGCTATCTGAGACCATTACGGTCAACAGGCCATTATCAGTGATTGTTATCTGGCACGGGATCCCGTAACTAAACGAACATTTAGAGACACTAATCCCAAAAACCTAGCTCATTTAGACGTTTCACTAAAAAGAGAGAGTTGGAATTGTATCAATGTTATTGATCCCATTGCGTTACAATTTCAAAATTTTGAAAATTGCTTGAATTTTCATTTTGACGTAAATTGCCCAATAAAGACACTGAAACCAGCACCAAAGAAAACGGGATGCAAATGGATCACAAAAGGTATATCCTAACATCAAGAGAAAAGATGAAATTTCTCACCAAAATATCTAAATACACTATAAATTTGAATTTCAAATTTTTTTTCCAAAATTATAATAAAATTTACAAAAAAGTCATTAGAGCGGCTAAAGCTTATGATGTAAATAAAGCAATAGCCACATCGAAAAATGTAGCAAAAACTGCCTGGGCTATCATAAACAATAGTGTTGCACAAAAAAACAAACCAATTCAACTTCAAATTAGCGGAGAACAAGTCTGTGATGAGCGCAGGATTGCGGAGGAATTTAACGCCTTCTTCGCATCAGTAGGTACTGATCTAGGACTTCGTCCACGGAGAGTCCAGAATCTTCGCTTATCAAGACTGAGTCCACCAGCTTCTTTGGCATTGGCTCCAGTCACGGAACATGAGATTGAGAAGGTTATCAATGAGCTTGCACCCAAGAAGTCGAATGACGTGAATTACGTATCGACATTGCTTTTAAAAAAATGCTCCCACCATATTCTAACGCCCTTGGAACATTTGATTAACCTTTCCTTCTCATCAGGCGTTTTTCCTCCGTATTTGAAAACTGCTTAAGTGACACCAATCTTTAAGAAAGATGACTCTTCCAGCATTAAAAATTACCGACCAGTTTCAATTCTACCAATCATTAGTAAAATTTTTGAGAAGCTTTTCCTGTCCCGAATGCTTGGTTTCTTAGAAAAACATAGTCTTCTCTCGAAAGACCAATTCGGTTTTAGAAAAGGTCTGTCAACAACTGACGCAGTCATACGATTAGTAGAAACGATTTTAGAAGGGCTGGAGAGTCGAAAAGCTACAATTAGTGTGTTTTTGGATCTCTCCAAGGCTTTTGAATGTGTTGACCACGACATTCTGCTTCAGAAACTACACACCTATGGGATCCGAGGAGTACCGCTTCAGTGGCTAGAATCCTATCTAACAAAAAGAACACAAATGGTTCAAATTTCCAAAGTACGATCTGGATATAGATGTCTAAGGTATGGAGTCCCACAGGGATCGATACTTAGCCCTCTCTTATTCCTGATATACATCAACGAAATTGGTTCATCACTACTGCATGGGTCACTCGTGCAGTATGCTGATGACACGACTCTCTGCTTTAAAGAAATTAAAAATCAGGAGCTTGAAATCCATGCAAACATGGAACTGAACAACTGCATTCAAAAATGTCAAGAACTAAACCTTAACACAAATTCGACTAAGTCCAATTTCATGAAGTTCTGTTTACGGAAGTCAGATTCCGAAGGAAATTTGACAGTGGCAATAGATGAAAATTAAATTGAGGAGTTAAATTCAACTAAATTCCTCAGAAAATACCTAGATCGGGGTTTGACTTGGAATATACATGTTGACAGTCTTTGCAAAAAGCTTTCATCAAGCATTTATGTTTTGAGAACTCAAAACTTTTGAGAAAAAATTTTGCCCTAACCATATATTAATAACAGCTTATCATGGTTTAGTTTACAGTCATCTCTCATATGGTCTGGCTTTGTGGGGAGGTTGCTCTGCCACAAACCTGACCAGAATATTTAGAATTCAAAAAATGGCAGTTAGAATAGTTAGCAAATTACATTATAGAGAGTCGTGTAGGCCAGTATTTAAACGGTTAAACCTGCTGACGCCCTGCCTCTATATTTTAGAGACAGCAACATATTGTATGTTTAAAACTGCACTGACAAGAGGCAGAGATATTCACAATCATCATACTAGAAGCAGGAATGTATACAGAATTGGAAATCACAGGACGGTAGTCTACGAACACCTACCCTCACAGATTGGAGTTCGTATAATTAACAGACTCCCAGAATGTATTAAAAATGCTACAACGCCCAAGGCGTTTAAGAACCGTCTCAAGAAATGTTTAACCAAACTGGCATTTTATAGTGTAGACGAGTTTTTTGCATATAATTGGGAAGCCACTGAATTTTAAAATTGACACTGGAGGTCATTTTGGAGGTATAATTGGCGAATGAATGGGAATTTGGGTGCGTGAAAAAATGTATGTTTGAAAGTGTTATTGTGATTGAATGGAGGGCAAATTTTAATTAATTTATTAATGACTATTGCGATACAATTTTGTCAATTGTTAACAAGATGCAATAAAAAATATATTATTATTATTATTATTATTCTGAAGATATTACTTAATCATGATGATAATAGTATTACTCAAACCAATACTATACTTGGATCGGATTCCACATAAAGCTATAGGTTCCTTAGTTGCCCTGGCTGTTGGGTTTTTAGGCTAACACTCAACCTAGCAACTGCCTTCTTTGAGAAAAATACCCTTTATAATGGTGTAGCTCTTTATAACTGCCTTCCACTCGCACTTAAACTGGAGACTAACCATATAAAATTAAGAAACAACTGAAAAGCCTTCTGCTCGACCTTTGTTGTTACAGCGTCCATGAGTTTCTAGCTGGCCATAAATAATTCTGATTTACTGTGATTGTTGCAAACTTTGAAATATAAATAAATTGTTTTTGCTCTATCTTTTCACATGTTGTAGTCTTAGTTGATTATTGTTTTATTGCATTTACTATGACTTGGCTAATGCGTGTATATATGTTTACTGGCTCAGTAAACAATTTGATTTGATTTGAACAATGGCTACACTTGTTCACCTACAATCATCACATTGTGAAAGAAACTAATTCACAACCCATATTCACCTATATATCGTTTTACTTATGAATAATAAAGAATAATTTTTGATTTTTTGTATTTGTTCGATGTATATATCTCCGTTAAAAACTAAAATATCAGCTCCATATAGACATTACGGTTTAATTAAATACTATGTTAGAGTGTCTTACATAATTAAATACATTAGTATAATATTTAAAAAGTACCTATTGTCTATATGAATGATTTCAATTTACGTGCTGACCCTTATAGTATCCCCCCAAGTGAAATAAATGCAAACATTACTTGTGTCATAATTTCTATTAAATTATAGCACAATGAACTTTATTCGTAGATAAACAACAGTTATACCAGACTAAATGTGTTATTAATAAATAAACCTTTGTACACGTCAAGTATTTATAATGTACTTTTGATCCGACTTTGTTACTACTGATCAAAAGTAAAACAAAATAATATCTTAAAAATAAACCCTGCTGCTGTTGTTTGTAGGTCGGTGATGTAAACAGCAGCTGTTTTAAGGGATATAGACACCGCAGTAATTAGGTCGGTTGAGACAGCTGGTTCCGTTGTCTCTGCTTCACCTAGCAAGACAAACGTTATTTTCTGGAATGTATTATATATATTTAGGATTAAATATACAGGGTTGGGAAAAAGTCTGGAATATATTTATTAATTTCAAACCCATTGAAAGGAATATAATGAAACTTTGTATTTATGTACTTGTCCCTTCACCAAACATTTAGATATATTTTACTTGTTTTTTCATAACCAGGTGATGGCCCATAAAGGAAGTCTTAAACATATTAAATGTAAGCCTACCTCTAGTTATACCTCATTTTAAAAGATGACTAAGTCAGAAAATACAGCCACTCAAAGAATTTAATTTCAGAGTTGGTCAAAAATCTGGAATGTATTTATTAATTTTAAAACTATTTAAAGAAAAGTAATGTAACTTTGTAGTTATGTACATGTCCCTATACCAAACATATGGACATATTTTCCTTCTTTTTTTATATGGTCCATGAGGAATCTTAAAAATTTTAAATGTAAGCCTACCTCGAGTTATACCTCATTTTATAGGTCTTTGTTTGTAAAACACAAGAGTGCAAACCTGAGATCAAAAGGATGACCCAGTCAATACCATTGCACATGTATTGGTGGGCGGGCGGGCACTACCACTGCACGTGTATGGGTGGGCGGGTGGGTGTTTACCACTTCACGTGGATGGATGGGCGGGTGGGTCACTACTACTGCACTTGCAATTTCACTACCACTGCACGTGAATGTATGTAGCCCCCAGATTGCGTTTTTAACCCACTCTGCATATGAATGGCATCAAAAAATTATAGTAATTCATATGGCTTTCTCTCTATTACTGTAATGAAATAATTTCTTGATTATACATACTCCCCCCGAGTAAAATACGTATAGTTTCATAACAAGTGAAATATATTGCAGTTATTATAAATGTTTCTAGTAGAGCGAGCGAGAATGAGTCATTCTTATATTTAATATATTACTACTACTAGTAATAAAGTAAACAGGGATTCAATAAAAATTCAATCTCATTAGAAAAATCTTAGTTTTAAAGCTAGTTCATAAATTAAACGTTAATAAATATGTACACGACACTAGCGCTTCATACTGGCTTGTCGCATAACTTACGAATCGCCACATAGCGGCCGAATGTTCCACATTAACACTTATCCTACTAAATCAGCACTTTTTTGTAATAATTTGTTTTATATACAACAATAGATTATTACCTAAATTAATTATCTAGTACATATAAGTGTAGAAATGAAAATGTAGTAAAATTCATTAATTACAGAAAGATGAGTTTGTAAGCATAATTCCGCTAGTTCTACTAGTTTTTGGTTGGCAGTTACAATCTGCTCCACTTCCCCACCTTGCGTGAGTTCCTCAATCACCCCACCCAACATTACCTTGATAAAGAACTGGTTCCCCCATAATGGTAGAGTACCTTACCGAATCCTATACCACTAACCCATACTTCACCATTCACCACCCAATCCACGCATGACCCCCCCCCCCCCCCCCCCCCCCCACCTACTAGCCACCCACCACACGACTCACTACTGACCCAACTCTGACTTTTATTTTATTATTATTATTTCATTCTATCTTCGCCAGAGGCATTTTTACTTCATACGACTGTACTTCATACGTTGTTAAGGGATAACGGTTCAAACCCATCAAGCAAATTTCTAAATGGACCTCCCGGGATTTGAACCCGTGAACAACTGGATATTAAGCAGACGTGCTAACCACTGGGCTAGCAAGAAGCCCAAACTTAGACTTATGATACAGATGATTCTCATTTCCAGTTTACCCGCAGATAGTTCACTTTACAATTATTACTGCTCCCATGTTCTTCCTTGTGTCTGTTCAGCTCCGATGTTTCCTTGGGGCCTCTCTTCCGGAGACCCGAGCTCTCTGCTTGCCTCGGCCGTCATGTTTCGTTTCGAACACCATTCAACTTCCTATCCTGTACTGAACACGCCCAAGTGGCTCCCTTCTACAACTCACGATCCTGGTCATGATTGACAGTGTTTTGAGAGCATGATGATCCAATACTGATTTTATATACTGATGATCCAATACAGACTTTTGCTGAAATGGAAAAGTCTTGTATCGACACTTACCGATGAAATATTACCATTTGGAAACATGAAAACTATATACTATGATTTTGTACTGTCTTGTGTTCAACAATTTATTTAATATAACTGTTTTACATAAAAGAATAGTGATTAAATTTCAGCTATAAATTACGGTACTATATTTTAATAACACAGCTGTATTGTTTTAACTAGTATCTTCTTAATTATTCCACACTCTTCATTATTGAAGTTTGAAAAAAGTAGATTAAGTACTAATGGATGCTAACTGTGAACTTTTATTAAACATAGCCAATATGTCAGCCTATCTTTCCAAAGAATAACTCACGAGTTTATCATATATAGTTATCAAAATATTGTTGAATTAAAAATTATTGCTTGCTGAATAGTTTTATTCTAATGTATTTCCTATGAGTAGCTATGTTTTAACTCTACATTTCCAGTTTATAAACATGTGTATTATTTTCATGCATTGACATATAAATGCACAAAACATTCATGTAGGGGAGTTATCCTTGAGGCATATGCCTCAAATTGTAAATCTTGGGTTTATTTCCATATTGATATTTTAAAAAAAAATTTATAACTTAAGCTTTTTCACCGAATAATACTAAATTTTAAGATATTTTGCCACAGTAAACATAATATCAATATAATTTTTAATTCTACTCAACTGACCAGACCAATATTATTTCATAATATTAGATTTAATATTATTATTTGATTGAGAAAAACAATTATTATTTTAACTATAACAAAAATAATAAATGGAATCTGCTTCGAAATATTTACAAAACATACGTTTTATTCCCATTATAAAAGATGACATTAATTATCAAGGTAACTGTAATTAACAGAGCGTGTTTTCCAAACATTATCTCATGTAGAGAATTGTCCTACCGCTAGTAGAACTGGAAACACCTTGCATTCATGTTACTCAGCGGGACGCCATGATCCATTTGCTCTCTCCGTTTGAGATAATTAGGTTTCCTCCTATTACCACTAGGGGATAAATTTATTATCTCTGGGACCTTGAAATTGAATTTTTTAGCTTCTTTTAAGGTACTCTTTTCACAGGTTTACGAATAGTGTAACATTCATCCGCTGAATTTATCTTAAAATATAATCCTGATATTGTATCTATTCTATTAATCCTTTATTCTATTTATTCATAAATTCTTTATTTTTGATATCATTTCCATATGCAAATTAAAACCCAATTAGTATTTTATTTACACTTATTAAGGTAATATTTAATTAATTCTGCAAATCAAAAACAAAACTAAAATGTTATTCATTATAAATTTACAACTTTAAAATTGATTAATCATCACATAAAATTACTTTTCTACTTTTTACAAAATAAACTATCAGTTTTATTTTTCAGAAAGTAAATAAATCTATAGCTTAAATCGTTATAAATGTACGATATGAAATAACTCATTACTGATGATTAACGTTTGATAAGTTACTTTACAAAATCCATGGTTTTCCTGTTGACCATCCTGTTCAAACTTGGATGTTTTAGGCTGTAAGTCCTACTATTTTCGATTTCTGTCGGGACCACTTTCAGCTGTATTCTTTTCTTAGAAAGAAAGTTACAATTTCCTTTCATCCAAACGGTTCTTTTGGCTCCCTCCAAGAACCGGTTTCTTAAGCATCAATATCGATCTGATACTTTCATTATTAAACCAATAAAATAAAATAAATTATTGTTGAAAACATATATACATACTCTAAGACATTTCGAATTATAGATAGTTTAACTTATTTCCTGTACTAAAAATTAAACTAAAGGAAGATAGAAAACTTATTAATAATATTTAGGTTTATTAAACCTTGATCGATTTCTATTAGGAGGACGGAAAAAATAACAGCTAGAGAGAAACCCACTCGCCCCCCATACACACTCAAAGTGGTATTTATCTATCCAATGTTTTTATTAACTTAAATATTTGTGATATACAAATAAATATCTACTTAAAAGTTTATATTAAGGCGTTTGACTTTTGGAAACCTAAACTCAACTCTCAGAATAGTTTATGGAATTTCGGCTCCATATACTTATAGGTGTTTTCCTTATCATCTCGTAGTTGATTATACATAAATATAAACTAAGAATTGTATTAATAAAACACATTACATGGGGATTGTAGAGAAGAAACATATTGTTGAGTATTCTAAAGCCAGCTTACAAAATTGACCTTTGTAAACATTTTCTAGCCTTGTTACTATCAGCTATGTTATGTTCTTACCTTTTTTACTTATACTATTTATTATTTTACTTCACATAAAGATGGTGTGCTGTAAAACACCTCAAATACATCATGTATTGCTACTTTACAAATAATATAAGTAGTAAGAGATACAGTGCTTAAACAGTATATTTTGTTTTCTCAGAGTTGTATAAAAAAAAACATAAATGATTTTAACAATTAAAAATATCAATAAATATTTGAGATTATTCAAATAAATTTAATGTGTTACAATTAACTTCCTGTCTTTTTTCGCTTAAACCACATCCACTTAAGGGCTGTATTTTCTAAAAAAGCTTTATCACTTTATTTTGTTATAAATCAAACCATTTAACGTAGACCAAATACATTAATAAAATCAAATAAACTCATTTTCGTAAATTAGTTACTCTTGAAAGGTTTCATTTAGTCAAACGAGATGTAATAGACAAAGGCAACAGCTGGTAATAACATTCTGCCGTAATTGGCGTTGTGGGTTAAATACAACAAACTCTCGCAGTTGGTCCATTGTCCTCAGAACCTTGACCACAAACTTCCATTACTGTATCCACCTCTGGTACATTACTGATCGTACGTACAATATTGGGCATTGCTGTATATGTGAATAGGTTTAATTTTTGGTACTACTAATCTTTTACTATACAATACTTATCGATTGTAATTTTATTTGTCTTTATATTTTATCATTAAATGGAACTTTTTCGTTAATTCACTACCACTACCTTTTTTATCGTAACTACGGTTAGATTAGTTACGGTTATATTAGATAAGGTTAGGTTATATCAGGTAGCTACCAAAGTTTTTCACAAACTGGTAAATCCAATGATCGACTTACCACCGACGCGCACTGCGCGTGTAAGTTCGGGGAGAGCGATAGGATAGGGCCAGCGATATCGGATTCCTAGCGGATAAGGAATACTACAGTGGACGTAAAAATGATTGGGGAACAGTTTTTAGAGCAAAAGAATGTTTTATCAAGTGGTAGTGAATTAACGGAAACACAAAAAAATGGTAGTAAAATGACAGAGAAGAACCCATAAAATAAACAAGAATTTACATCCTATCAAGGTTTTAGTTTACGTCAAACGTCAAAACGAAACCATCAAAACAAGATATTACTGTATAAAGAAGGGCCTTACAAATTATAAAAACATTTCTCACCATAAAACTGTGTTTTTTTATCTCATCATCATAGAGTGGGTTAAACCCTTTATTTATCAGTTTTTTTAAGTTCAGCCAAAAGTATAAACAAAGGAGAGGTAGCTAGTTTGTTAGTTAACTCCAGGAATGAAAAATAACGGCTGCGTAGTAGGCTAATAAAAGAATATATGATTTTTTTCGGTCTTATTATTTGATATCTGCACACACAAAGGTTAGACCATGTAATGAAACTCTCCATGGTTATCTACTTTCTTTTATAAACATGCTCATATTTCAGACAGAACTCTACTTCGAAGTAATTTGTTCTATAACTTCATTTTCAATTTTTTTTAGTTTTACATAATGTATTTTTAGTTTTTTTAAATCATAATAGTGATACAAATGTTGGAAGAACAAAAAATATATTTGCCTTATATTATCCCAGTAAAGAGGTATAGTTAATATTTGGAAGTGTAAAAACACTCACCTCCATATTTACAATAGTAAAGAAGCATTACCAATGTGTGAAGGCATTTTCGATTAATATACTTCAATATAATATATTTCAAGTTTTAATATAAAAATCTGTTTCTCTATTTAATCTTTGAAATCATTCAAATCTGGTTACTACAAACTTCATAAAAATTGTTATTAATGTTAATACAGTTACAAATAGCCTACGTTACAAGAGATGAATAAATGCAGATCGCGAGAGTTAGATCTAATCTGTATTCTGCTGGAGACCCTGCTTTGCAAAACACTCCCAAAGTGTTACACTGAAGGTGAAAGTAAACAGGTTAGCCTAAACCCCTGTATAGAGGAAGATATCAGTGCTTGCCAACATTGTACATGGTAAATTCCAACGAGTAATTGGAGATTTTGAGCGTTATTTTGTTTGGTATCCAGCTAGAATGTCAGTGGTACGTGTCGGTGTGGGTGGGAGGTTCATCACAGATGCTTGTATAGGGTAGATAGTGGGACCATATCGTTTGGCAAGTAGTTGTGTAGTTCTCGTCAAATATTAGATTTTTTAACTATGGTGATAAACCGCTATAACGACAGTAAAAATAATGTTTTTAAGCTAACTACGTGGAACAGCTCACGAGAAGTTTTAGAACTTTGAGAGAACTCAAGTAGATGAGGCAGAAGTAACATGCTGCCATCGAAGGAAGGTTGAAAGAACACTTTACAGGCAGGTAGTATTAGCAGTCACATCATCTAGTGAAGTCCAGCTGACAAATTTTAGTAACTGGGTCGAGCGTTCCATTCTTATGGAACTTATTACTTATTCTTAGTGAATTAAAGTTAAAAATTCACTGAATCTCTAAACATAAAAAATAATCATAGCCCCAATAAAAATATTTGATAGCCATTTCATTAACATAATAATTTTAATCATTTGCAATAAATATCTTAAGTAAGATATAATTTGTATACATCGATTTAAAGTTAGACACCTTACATGACCGTATAACCAGACACGCCATTAGGCTTGTCAGACACACACTTTGCAGGCAATATGTCTACTCCAACAGATTGCCACATTATCCAATAACAACACACCTTGGAACTTCTGACATCCACGCCATTACTCGAATACATTATCTATTGTTAGTAGAACACAAGTGAATATAAAAGTTTATAAAACGTGTTTAAAACTTAAAGAATTGTATGATGGTACCTGTTTGAGACATTTATTTTATATATTTAAAACATTAAAAAATCTATCTCTAAGCAAATACTGTTACCAATACATTAGGAAATATAATATTAGTATTTTAAAACATAACAACTAATCATACATAATTAAGTCATGATTAGTGTGTTGTTTTATAACTTGTCATTTAGTGTTTTAGCTATTCTTCGTTCAGCCTATATACAAGTACGTATTATGCCTCATACAAGTACAAGGAATGATCCTTGTTTCAAATGAAATCCTATAAAGTCCTTAGACTATATTTGTAGCGTAGCTTTATTGCTTGTATTTAACGTCTATTTGTATCGTTCACTATTTGTCCGATAAGCAAATAGTAATCGTTAAAAAATTGAACGATAAATTTGCTTCATTCTGAACGATAAATAGATAAAATTGCTTCATCCTGCATAAGCGAAATCAACTGTACATAAAGACTAAAAGTACATAGAGAAACAGTTATGTTGCCGACCAAAATATTCAAAATAACTGAAATTCAACTTTTTAGTGTACCATTGAGGCAAATTTAGTCTAGACAAAGCTTCAATAATTAAATAGCATATGTAAATTAATTACACTTCAAAAATGAAGTGTACGTTCTCCTCTAAGTGGGGTGTAGACACTGTCACTCCGTTTGGCAGAGAATTAAATATAAATGTAATACAGCTGGAATATTAGAAGTGTATATACAGTAATATACAGTGGGTGGACATGTCAGAACTACCTAATTTATAATAAATTATGTCTTGATAGTGTCACTCGAACAATATAAATACAGTGTCAATAGTGAGTTTGTGGGAGAAAAACCTTCCACCAAATTAAAGTTAGATGTTCTTTTAAATGTCCCTGATTGTTTAAGTCTGGAAATATATATATACAGTACAGGAATATATATATATATATATATATATATATATATATATATATATATACAATACAGCGGCAGTATTATGTCAACCACGATGAAGACATTTCAACAAACAACAGCACCTCATATATTTATAACTAAATGCCATTCTAGAAGTGATACATTATAGATACAGCATTAATAACTCTTTTATCGATAAAAACATATATAAAATGAAGAAAATAGGAATGTACATCATTTATTGTGTCTGTCCTAGCACATACACTGGTTAACCGGCCGTAATGTTTAAACCAGACAGACAAAATGTGGTCTGGAAAAAACTATAAAGTACTTCTCAACGTTTTTTCCCAACTTATTATATCGGTAATAACTATGCAAACAGTGAAGTTAGCAAAGTTTTGTAAATTAGTTAAAAAAAGACCTTAATACATCATTAGAATGAACTTAATAAGTTACTTCATGAACGAAAGGAAAAATAGCTCGTACTCAAAAAACAATTACAATCCAAATCCCACTCTATGTTATGGGCCTAATGAAATTGCAGAGATTACAACACTTTCTACGGAACTTATTGGCAATGTTGAACAAACCAAATATATCTGAGGCTAGATTTTCAATAAAACACCGCTCTGCCTTACTGTTACTGAGTACATGGGTGGAGAGTTTGGTTGTTTCAGAACAGACTCCTTTCAAACTTTGTCTGTACAACTCAAACAATCAAAGAAAGTATTCTTTTTCTAATGTAATTGGAGGGTTTATTCAAACTATTGAAACTTTTACTATATGATTTTTTTATTGAAAATTTATTCGGATAAATATATAACATTCTTTTGTGAATCCCTCTGGTCTGAGGAAGGTGAGCGTGGTTCATCGAAATCGATCACCATAATATTTGTGCATTTTGTACTTGTATTGTAATACATTTGTGTATATATTGTAATAAATTTGTATTGTGTGACGTTTACTTGTACTGTAAATATATATATATTTGTCTACATGAGTTGGACATTTAAAATCGATTTTTCCAAATGCACAAAAATTACTGAAAATGTATTACAATAACTGAGCTACAATTACTTAATGTCTTGAATGTAAATTGAAGTGAAGAAAATCTGTTGTATGATATAAGTGAAAAGGTAAGTTGCACGTTTCATCCTTTAGTCATATAAAATACAGAATATTGCAGAGGCTTAATGAGACTGTACATGTGAAAGATCAAAGGATGAGTTGTTTATTAAGTATGTCAAATGATTTGTCAAATACCATTGACAGAGATCAATAATATTTGGAAGTGGTGTTTTAATTCAGAGAGTAGTTCATAAAATATCTTCTATTATCTCTGCACGATGTAATTATAAATAAAATAAACAAAGAATAATTTAATATTAAAAGCATTTATAATACCTCCTCAATGGTATACAGCATTTTAAAATAAAGTTATTTTTTTTTTTTTTAATCAATGTAAAAATATACTCTCAACTTGCTAACACACATTATATAGAATGAAGAAAATATGTATCAGGATAAAATAAAGTACTGAAATTATTCTTGACTCAGAAAAACCAAACACAAGGTCTGGATACACAAAAATGGATTACGTGATAACAGCTTACTACCATTTAAATACAATTATCATTTTATGAACGACAATAATGTTGCCTACTTTTGTCAATTTTAAATGAATGTGTAAAGTTGTCTATTTTTCTAAACTTCTTTAACAAAGCCTCGTAAGTATTTTATTTGTTGTAATTCTCTTAGGTGTCTTATAAAATTAATTTTAGATACCATTATTAAAAGTGAATATGTTTTTAAATCTTTTCATGTATTCAAGAACACGGTCCAACTTTGTTTTAAAATCATTACGTGAACTACAAACACCTACAAGGTAAAAAACATCTTTAAACACTTTTTTATCGTTTGCTATACACTTTTCTTCCAGTAAAATACTGAAGATCGATCAATTTAGTTTTTACCTTGCAGTGTTTTTTATTACTAGAGATAAAACAACTGTAAAATTAATGGTTGTCCAGTTTTTTACTGCCTTTAAAATTATGGGTTGAAATCAACTCTAGAGACATAATGCTGGAATTTTTTTGATTAGGCATTGTTATGTTTCATAAAAATAAAATATTCTCGGAGTAGCAGCTATTCAAAAAAAATAGTCGTGCATAGTACCATTTGAAAGCTCATCAATAATTTACAAACACCTTGTATGTCGATGAAGGCTCATTTTATAAAAAATAAAAAAAAATGGTAATTTTAAACACAATTTAAGTCACTTTTTTATATGAACGGAGACAGTAAATGTGTTCTCCGCCAAAATAATTTGGTCCTACATAACTGTTTATGTTTGACATGTATTAGATGTAAACATGAAGTCCTGTTTTTGTTTTGCCTCATAATTTCATAATTTTAAATGATTGAAAATTATTTTTTTAAATTAATGTATTTTTAATAATAATGATTTAAAGTGCCCGTAAAAAAAGTCTAAGGAGTAAAGTAAGGATCCGCGTTTCTTGAAAAAACAACCGACCGGAAATGACTTTACACAGGAAATAACTCTCTTTTATTTTGCTTCACTTCCTCCTAAGAATTTTTTAACTTAAGATGAAAAACACTATGTTTAATAACAATAATGTTTGCATGTTGTACTGTATTTCAATTGACTATGTATTATAAACAATTTTATCGGTTGTCTACGTACATGAGGCAAAGCCTCATATATGTAAACAACTGACTGACTCACTCACTCATCACTAATTCTCCAACGTCCCATGTAGGTATAGAATTGAACTTTTGTACACTGTGTCTTTAGGTCTTAAATAGGACAAATAAAGTATTTTCATCTTGATAAAGTACTCCTAAGGGATAGAAACACCCCTTAAAGATTATTCCATAACGATAACATATGGTTTATTTTAGTAAGTTAATAACAGCTGTTTTGTAAATAAATAAACATGTTTATTTTGTATGCTTGACATTGTACTATTGATCCCACATAACAAAGCTGCTCTGTGATTAATAATGCATTTGTAACATTATACTGTGAGTTTTATCTTCAGCTGTTAAACAAGAACAAATAAATTGAACAAGTTTTAAAAAGGCTTAGTAATACCTTAGGGTATTTGTTATACTAATAAATAGGTGCAACGCAATTAGTGTGAGTAATATACTGTAAATAAGTTTAAGATAAGTGAGCGCAGTGAGCGTTGAGGTTGGCACGCTAAGCTTGCAGGGTGTCACATATTATATAATATACAAAATATCACATATTACAATGTTATACGAAATATTTTGACGCATTCTTATTTAACACTTGCATCATGTTATTCTTAACATATCTGAACTAATTTTCATTTAAGCAAACAAATAAATATATGGAGTCTTAAATATACTACTTTTACTTCGGAGAAAATGAATGTTTGTACTATGAACTCCAACATGAATGGGTTTCAATTTATTTAGAACAGATCTTCTCATCCAATGAATCTTCTTTTGTGAATTCTTTTGATCTGAAAAAGGTAAACATAGTTTACTGAAATAAATCTGCACAATATTTCGAAATAAGACCATGTCGGAAAAGATATAAAACTATGTAAACCTGCGATCTACGAATTAGATCTTAGATTAAAAGCAGCCGAAGAGAGACTCTGTGTTATGGAGAAAAATATGCCAAGTATTATTTCCCTGTAATTCTATGCATGATGATCTTATTGGTGGACTAAATAGCCTAGCTAGAAGAACGATAAACGTGTCAGTATGAAATGAAAATGAAAAACGACTTTATTTTTAAGGCGAGGTTAGGACTGGACAGTCCTCTCTACCACCTAACCTTATCACAAATAACAAAACTAACCATAAAATAACACAAAACATTACTATTAATACAATATAAACCAATTGCAACAATTCCGTAATCAACAATAATAAAAAACAAAACTCGACATATCAAACATAAAAAATAACTATATAACTAACAAATGAATTCTACACAAAATAATACAAATCTTCAAAAACACAATCATCCATCACTCATACATACCACCCATAAACCATGACCACCAAACCCACCCGCCCGCTCCGTCTACAGGTCCCGCAAAAATAGGTTCTTTAGCTCCGCCCCGAAGCGAGGGCCCTCGCCTATAATTTTGATATTGTCAGGAAGCATATTCCATAATCGGCACCCAGATACAGTGAAAGATCTATTGTACAGGGCAGTGCGGTGAATTGGGACTGATAGTAAAAGGGCTCCTTGACGAGTATTTCTAATACTTATTTCAGAAATGAACTTGAAACACTCGGACAGTTAGCTTGGAGTTCTGTAATTTAAAACTTTATGAAGAAGAGTAAGTACGTGATAATCTCGAAGCTGTTTCAACTTCAAAACAGATATTTGGCGAAAAAATAGTGTAACATGATCCTCACGACGTAAGTTAAAAATAAATTTAATGCAGTAATTTTGTGCCATTTGAAGTTTGTCCGAGTATGCAATGTCTCTGAGTGTAAAAGTTTGGATGCAAAGTCAAGAATATCTTGATATTCTTGATATCTTCTTCTTGATATTCTTGACTTTGCATCCGAACTTTTACACTCAGAGACATTGCATACTCGGACAAACTTCAAATGGCACAAAACACAACATATAGTTAATATTATCTCATCTGATATTAGAACTTATACTTAAGCGGCTGGTGTCAAAACTAGAATCTACATTTTCCAGTGATAACCGCATCAAGGTGAAATTTACAATATTTACAAGATAATCAGAAGTTTCGCTCATACTGTGTTGGGACATCCTCAGTGGTTTCTCTGAGACTGAGATCGGCGAATGACCTTCCAGCTATATAATATGTGCTGTGGTGGGGACTGGTTAAGCAGGTATGCTGGAGAGGGTGGAGGTAACCTACGTAACCTACGTAACCTACGGTCATTGGCCGAAGAGTATCAAAATGGCTGACTCTTATATTTTATTTCAATTTACTTAAAATGGGTTTCCATACTATCATACTTATTAAAATTGTTTCTTCTTTTATTTTTTATATAGCTTCCCTTACGATCGTCGGGTAGTAATGCGGGATGTTGGCAAGAACTTTAGTTTGGTCAAATAAAGTTCCATGATTAGTTTTTGTGCTATGTTTAGCAACTGGGTCATGCCCCCACCCTCTCTAGCATACCTGTAACCAGTCCCCATCACTGCACCTATTATATAGCTGGAATGTCATTCGCCGATCTCAGTCTCAGATGATACCACATCACAGTATGGGCGAAACGTCTGGTTATCTTGTAAATATTGTAGATAGTACCTTGACGTGGTTTCCACCGGAAAATGTAGATTCTAGTTATCTCAGGTGATGTTGATGCTAAAGACCTAAATGCTAGATCTAAAGCCTACATTATTATTTATTTTATTTAAAGATAATGTCTTTAAAATAAATAATATTAAATAAAATATAAAGAATATAAATCACAAACATAGTAAACACACTAAGACAATCGATTGTTGAACCTTTATTTATCTACAATATTTACTGAGATCGATGGTCCAGCACTCATTGTGGTGTCATGTTTGGTTTGGCATTTTTTGCCAACCCCTCTTTATGTTACATAACTGATGATCTTCCCTGAAGAATCCATCAATCCTCACAGACGTTTTTCATACATATTTTTCTACTACATGACTGTGGTCTTAAAATGGCATAACGATAAAACATTTAATATAGCTAAAAATAGCAATAGCTTGTTTTATATCTGTTCCAATTTCAAACGATTCTAATCAAAACAACTGAGCAAGAGTATCTGGTTTTAAGAAAAAATAATTTGCTCATAATTATTAATATATGACATACAAATTAATTTTGTTCAGCAATATTAATGTGATTAATAATTTAAATTTAAACTAACATATAAATATAAACCTAGTTATTTATAGTAAAATGGTAATTAGTTATATATTTAGTACGTTAAAATAACATCGATATTTAAGTCACTGACAAATTTAAGAATAAATTAAACATCTACATGTACAGTATTCTTTGAATAACAAATGTATTAATTTTCCAAACAATAATATGTGTAGTAAGATTTCAGAACTTTATATTATTTCATACTTGTAATTTCACTTGCACCATCCTGGAGTTGAAAGTTTCTAAAGCTGATTTACTGACACTTTCCATACTGTTCCGTACTTATAAAACATAAATAGTTATTAAAACTAGTGCTGCATAACACTTCAACCAGTTATAATAATAAGAAACATAAACAAGGTGTATCAGGATATTAGGAAAGTTAATAGTTGGATAAGAGTTATTCCAACTATCACTTTGACATATGAGCAATAGAGTAATAGAGAGTCCATTAGATATAGACTAATGGTATTGCTTCTATAATATTATGTTTTATTATAATATATGTATTATTTGTTATAATATATTAGCATATATTATATATGCTATTATAATATAGTTTTATTTTAATCCATACATCTAATCCAATCTATAGATATATGTATTAACCAATACTGTTATTGTTAAATTTTTTTAAGTCCTACTTAAAATTGTAGCATTTTATTATTTTTACAGGATACGTTTGTTAAATATCTCATATACATACTTTTTGTGCTGACGATTTATTTATTATTATGGTACTTTTAATTAGTAGTCTACTATTTCGTATTATAAACGCACAAACCTTCCATCAAACAATTAAAAAGTTCACTCTATCATTTTTTATATTTTTATATTTCACTTGTTCTCCTAATAAATCACAAAATTTACAATTGATAATTTACCAACGCGTATTTCTTTCTCCTTTCTAAAAATTGCATTTTTTTACTCAGAAACAAACATTCAAAGTATTTGGGAAAGTATTAATGATGACCTGAATATCTTAAGCGAATGGTGTTTTTATAACAAAATGAAAATTAATGTCAGTAAAAAAAAATTTATAAATTTTAGTTTGGTAAATAGTTTTGAGTTTCCTGCTGATCTGGTTTATCATGTGTCTTTTTGTGCAAGGTTAGACTGTAAGTGTGAAATAATAGAAAAGAGTAATAATGTAAAATATTTAGGAGTCATAATGGATCAAAATTTAAATTGGGGAAGTCATATTTCTGTGCTACATAATAAATTAAAATTCTCTATTAGAACTTTTTATTTCCTAAGAAACTTTTGTGATCAATTTTTGCTAAGAACGCTTTATTTTGCTTTAATTGACTCTAGACTTCAATATGCTATTAGCTGCTGGGGAGGAGCGTATAAAACGTATACGCAAAAACTTAGAATAACCCAAAACCATTTTATAAAAATTATTCTCAATAGACAGAAAAATGACAGTTCTTATCCACTATTTTCCCTTTTAAAAATATAACCCTTTCAGCATCTGTTTGTTTATAAAGTTTTAAAGCTATTTTATATTCGGAGTGGAAATACTGGTACAGATGACCTTTTTTACAAAACAAGAAGCTGTTATCAAAGAATTTTTAGATTGCCTAAAGTCAACAATTCCTTGTTTAAGCAATCATTTCAATATAATGGGCCTAAATTTTTTAATCTATTGCCAACTAACATTAAAACGTGTCAAAATTTAAATTTATTTTTAAAAAAGCTTAAAGTATGGTTACTATCCACTCAACATTTACCTATGCTTAATGTTTAAGCAAATATTTCGTTAATGTCTAAACATAATTTATTTTAGTTTTTGAACAGATAATTTTGTTACTGTTTTTTCTTTTTTCTTTTAATAGATTTGAAATGTTTAGTTTATATAACAACCAATAAGTTTAATTTTTACGAGCCTCAAATAGTTATACATTTTAGTAGCATAGTGTGTTTTGTTTTACACAGTTATTTACAGTTTAACATATTAGTTTTTGTTTTATTACTATCACTTCAGGCGCCGCGGAGGGCGAGTTAAGTTTTTACAGTGTTGGACTGGGCTGATTTTAAAGAGTTTTTGTTTAAGTGTTTAATTTATATTTTTAGTTTTAAGTGGTTGGCCACAAATACTGGTAAATCTGGCCACCTAGTATTCCTATTTGTAATTCAAACCTGTAATGTGTTTTTTATAAAGGAATAAATTTCATTATTTCATATGTGTTTACAGCTGTGTAAGAACTTAAATTAATACTTTTTTACAACATTTATATTTGAAATACTAACTATACATACAATATATGAATAAATATCTGTACAGAACTAGTACAATCCCCCCCCCCCTTCATATACCTTTAAGCTAACAGGATCGTCCATGAACACTGTTCAATGTATTATTTTTAACTTGTAGTTTAGTTAACTAAATAAAATGTCTTATAAAATAATATCAGTTGTTGTCTTATAACAATATCTTTGTTATTACAAACGTATTCCAATTTATCTACATTTATTTAAATTGTATATTTTCTTGCAAGAATGAAAATAACCTGTTTATTTTGTTGTACATAAATGTTTATTCATCTTATTATCGAATGTCCTTGGAATTTCACAGGAATAAAAGTTTCAAAATAAAAATATAGTGAGCTATCGTCAAATAAATATATTAAATACTCAAAATAATAAATAAACCTAGTATTTATAACGTAAAAATGTTAATAAAATGTAATCAGTAATTTAATTGATACATTAACCGTTTGAAAATATCACTCAATAGAATTAAATTGGTATGTACAAATATATTTATGTAATCAGGACATTAGTTTTCTTATCGCATATTTTACTTTCACATCTGTCTTTCAAATTATACAATCATGAGTAAATAAAGTAAGAAAAATAAATTAGAATTGTATAACTAAATAGTGTTGGAAATGTTGTTGTTTGCAAGTCTTTAGATCGAGGATCTTGCTAAGTGCTAACTATGAGAAATGGGTATTTCAGTGACTATGTACATTACCACTTAGGCAATACACATTCTACTTTCTTGTGTTGGGATAAACGCCCAAGAATAGTAACCTTCACAAACATTACTGAACCAGGATTAGTAGCTACAAGTTGATTTACGCTTCGTTCTAAAATCATCAGATGCTTAAAAATATTTGTATAAAAGTTATTATTGACTATAGAAATTAAAGATTTGTTATTGTTAAATGTTTTTTAAATAGTTTATGTTCTGAGATGTTAAATATTTTTAATCTGATGTGAAATTGTTATTATTTTGCATACTCGAGATAACTAAATATATATATTTCAATTTCGTATCCATACAATTATATTATCCTCCTCTAAAACCTAGTAGGTATTCGAAAACGTTGGAAGTTTAAGTTCGTTTTTGAAATCTAAAGATAAAATTGTAAGCATTATAATAAGAATTTAAAGAAATATTTTAAATAATTCATTTTAACAATCAGTCCTTAAAACGTAATGCACATTTCTGAATATTGACAAAAGATTTCTAAATTCCAATTATTCATTTCACGATGGCAAGATAAACAAATATTATGAAATGAAACACTCCAATTAGAAGAGGGAAAATATTGTTTGATTGTTTGAGCTCTATAGAGAGTGTTTTGAAAAGAACCCTTTCTCAAACAACCAGACCACCCAGCCATGCAGTGGTGACGGCGAGGCATGGTGGTGTTTAATTAAATCGTCTTCAAACATAAATTGTTTTCATTTTGTAGAACTCACCACAGAACCAAGTTGCAGTGAGATTTATTTACCTCTATCCTTAAGGTGTTTGATGGTAAGTCATACATAAGGTCTCATCTAAAGTCCAAACTTTACAGTCCCTACATCACCCACAAATCCATACCACCTGTCGATATCAGATTGTTCCGTCACCTGATCTTACAATATATAGGAACACAATGTCCACTGAGATTTATTTTCCTCTATCCTTAAAGCGTTTGATTGTAAGTCATACATATAGACTCATCCAAATTCAAACTATACAGTCTCTACAATAAATATGATTTTACTTATAAAATACTTTCTTTGTTTTCGGGTTTTATCAGATAATTATGAAAACATCGTAAATAATTATTGTTGAACACAATTTATTATGTTGAACAAGTGAAATGTTACTATTGGTTATGATAGAGTCTACTGTGTATAGGCATTACTATAGGTGGTACAGAGGGCTGGGGAGGGGGGCATTAACCCACCTACAAACCCACACCACCTGTCAAAATCAGACTTCTGTTCCTTCACCTGACCTTACTATATACAGTATAGGGGTGATGCACATAGATTGCTACACGTACGATGCTATTAGTCCGCCCACTTGCCCATACTCGTACAGTGGTATTGACCCACCCATCCATACACGTACAGTGGTAAGGATTAACCCACCTGTCCACCCATACCGTTACAATGGTATTGACTCACCCACTAATACACGTACAGTGGTATTGACCAACCCACCCACCAACACACGTACAGTGGTATTGACCCAACCATACATACATGGACAGTGGTAAGGATTTACCCACCTGTCCACCCATACTGGTACAATGGTATTGACTCACCCACTAATACACGTACAGTGGTATTGAGCAACCCACCCACCAACACACGTAAAGTGGTATTTACCACCCACTCATACACGTACACTGGTGTTTACGATAGTACGAAGGCTGATGTTCTGTATAAATGCTTTTGACGCTTCCTTTTAAAATCATACATGTATTTCATCAACAAGCGCCATTGCCGGCGTGGTGGCTCAGTGGCTAAGGCTTCGGACTGCGGAGGGAAATATCTAAGGTTCGAATTCTCCACTGAGCTAACGGGCAGTTCTTCGCGCATAATGCTCGTAAATCAAGTTCATGCATAGGCCCACGTGATCTGGCGAGTAACTTAAAAAATATATATATATATATATATATATATATATATATATATGTACTAAAAGTAAAAAACTATTCATTATAACAAACACCTTAATCCTAATTATTTAGTGACTTGCCATAATAGTTGAATTTTCCACATCATAATGTGTCATTACTCTATGCGAATATGATGTACCAGTAATGAAATAATTGTCCTCTATTTTCCGTATTATGTTGTGATGACGTCTATAAGTCTTTAGATTTCCGGTATAAGTACAGTAAGAGGAAAAGGACCTCACGTTAGACGAAGTTCCCCCTTCTTGTTGTGGATAATGGAAACTTTATAAAATTATTAGACTACCTTACCTCACTTTTTACAGATACCAAAGTTTTGGCTTATATAAAATTCATTGTATTTTATCCTACACCTAGAATAAATTACTCGGACTATATTTCCCAAAATGATAACGAAAGAAGTTTTTGTTTCAGTATCCATCAGTTCTTTGTTATCTGCTTACTAACCACTCTCAGCAAAAAACTTTCCACATCCCATCCCTATTTTGGCATTTAGATTCGTAGCATTAATCTGAAATACGATATATTCCTTTAACTGAGTCAGTTGGTTTTTGGAACATATTGTGTTGGTAGAGCAGCTGTGGTAATAGACGCTGACCGCTTTGTAGTTTGTTGCTTGACGGAAGTAAAGAGCATTTTTCTTTGTTTTCCTTGGTTCAGAAAGTTTAATTTTATTAACAACTCATTCTCATCGTGTCATAGCAAATGCTATACCTATGCAACAAATTCAAAAACCTCTATGTTGTAATATAACCTTTACGATATGTGAACATTTTTGTCACATGGCCTTTAAATGAACACTTACGATAAATGTTAAATCCATAAAAAATTTCACACTAAACAGTCCATCATCTCGTCTTAAAATCTGGAAGGTTTCTGATTAAATATTAAATAAACAAAAAACTTATGTCAACCTTTATTGTTGCCAGTTGTATTCTACATAATATGTACTATACACATATTATTTACGATATTACAATAAAGGTAAGCTAGTAGATAAGACAGAACATGTGTTAGTATTAGTTGTAAATGTACTTATTCAGTTAAATCCATTGCACTTGTATTAAATAATTTTATAATTTCAGTAAACTGTAACAATTTCTTTATGTTTGAAGCTGTAAAGGTACTTGTAATATTTGTAAGATTTGAAATAATAATAGTAGATATTTTATCGGTGTGTTTAAATTCGCTAGTCTCCCGGTCTTAGCAGCCTGTAATTAATTATTACTCACCCTTCCTTAATTAAAGCCTAAGTGACGTTTATTGTTGTTGTAAGACCTTCTGTAAAAGGTGTTTAATACTTCAGCTTAGTTCTTGTTAATTAGTTAACGCCAGCTTTAATTACCGTCTGGACTCATTAATTACACTGCTTTAGCTTCGAACACTCGTTGAAACATTAATCTTAAAGGCTGTTATATGAAACAATTGTAGGAAAGTCTTATAGATTGGTATTCTTTTCAAACACTGCCTCCTATAAATTTAAACTAAATATTAAACTGTCAAATGGCCAATTCAATACAAATTATATAATTAAAAAAATTGTTTTGAAAGTAAGTTTTCTCAAATTTTAAGATTAAAGTAAGAGTTTCATATCTCTGTGAAAGACTTGTAATGAATAAGTTTTTATTGAGGGTGGGGGTGTTTTGAGTTAAATCATCAAATGTTGATTTTATTGAGTCTGTAACACCACACAGTAACTGGGACATTTGGTCCTAATCTCTCCATTATCGTTGAGAGCCACTTCTGTTGGCCTTGAAAATGTTAACATTATGTCATGTATTTTAATCAATATTCGCATTAATTTGAATATCATACTCTTAAAGGTATAAATATTGTTCAAAAAGATCTATTTATTATATCTATTGGCTGTAAAAGTTTTATAGTAAAAGAACGTTTTTAAATAATACCATTAAAGAAACTAATCAAGGCTTTTTGAATGAAAATGATAAATTATCCATTAGGATATAGTATATTTCTGCATTTATTATATATTCAGTATATTTAGTATATTAACTATTTTATCATGTATGTAATAAAACATATAAAGTAGTCAAGTAGTTTTATAATATTTTAATTACAATATCAAGATAATATTTAGTACCGTTCAGTATTTTAACAAATAGTTCAATTTACGTTGCTAAAATCTAATTCAAAGTAGACTGTTTTGGATTGCTCACGCACGACTAAAGACTTACCGTATTTATTTATGTTAATATATACTTATACTGCATCTGTAAGCTATGTTACTCGTATTAACCAATTCCATTCAACGTGTTAGTTTTTAATTTTGATAATGGGAAGAGTTTATTGAACACTGTGTGTGTATCTCTCACAAAATATCATATTCAAATATTTCATAAAAAGGAAGTACATTGTCTAATATTCTATCCTCAGACTGTGATGTTTAATGTACAGAAATATAAGTCCCGTTGGGTTTACGACCAAATATGGGAATAGCTGACAGGAATCGATCAGCAATTTGTAAATATGGTTTTATTAATACTATGTAATTACTGTTAGTTAGTAACTTGTGTAAGGTAGTAAAGTTTGTGCACATTTAACACGGTAGTAAAGAAAAATTAATGATGGCTTTCCATGGTTTATTTCACAAGTTTAAGTCTGATTTATAAATTTTCTCCCTCAACTGATAACATCATAATTGAATAAAAAATATTGAAAATTGAATCAAGCTACTCATCTTATGCATTTAGTGCCTTTCTGTCTTACTGTCTTGAGTATATCAGCAGGGGCCCATGATACGATCACACGGTTAAATAAATATTTACAACTGTAAGTCTTTGTTATTTAATTAATTATTAACCATTCAACACCTTCTTCTCTGATTGAATGAAGACCACACAATCTTTCCTGAAAGTAACGCAATGGGCATTGATCAAATGAATGAATGAATTAACGTTTATTTATGTTATTAATAATACAAATATTGAAAAGCTTAAGAAACGAGTTTACAAAAAAATAAGGTTAGTCTATACAATATTCCAAAATAAATAAAGTTTAAATTTGGACATGTATTTATATATAATAGAAATGACTTAAGCTAAATAATAATAACAAGAAATGAGCGTACATGGGCAGATAGCCTGTACGTAGGCTCAGTTGTTGAAACATTATATTTACTTGACATGAATAAATCAGATGAGTTCAAATCTCATACGTAAGTGGAAAAGAGACTAGATTTCGAAATGCGAGAAACAGGAGCAAAATTAGTTGAGTCAAATGAAAAAATTTTGAGATCCATGTTTGATTTATTAATAAACCTGGATTAAGCTCTGTGACAGAAGTTCAGTATTTAAAAAATAAGACTCAAAGAATTTTAAATTTTATTATATATAAAAAAAGTTAATTTATATAGTTGTTTAATTAGTTTGATAGATGCCTTATAAAATCAAAACAATAGTTTAAGGTCATATTTTAAGTAAAATTGGGACCAGAGTGCATTAAGAATTCAGCAATCCCCTTCATATACGTGATCTACCCAAGGAGTATTTGAATAATTGATAAGCAAACAAGGACCGACGTTGGAGGTCTTTGATACGGTGATGTATCCTGTCATATAACCTGTTGTACCCTATGCCTCAAACCCCTTCATATACGTGATCTACCCAAGGAGTATTTGAATAATTGATGAACCAACAAGTGCCGACGTTGGAGGTCTTGGATATGGTGATGTAGCCTCTCATATAACCTGTTGTACCCTATGCCTCAAACCCCTTCATATACGTGATCTACCCAAGGAGTATTTGAATAATTGATGAACCAACAAGGGCCGACGTTGGAGGTCTTTGATATGGTGATGTAGCCTCTCATATAACCTGTTGTACCCTATGCCTCAAACCCCTTCATATACGTGATCTACCCGAGGAGTATTTGAATAATTGATGAACCAACAAGTGCCGACGTTGGAGGTCTTTGATATGGTGATGTAGCCTCTCGTATAACCTGTTGTACCCTATGCCTCAAACCCCTTCATATACGTGATCTACCCAAGGAGTATTTGAATAATTGATGAACCAACAAGTGCCGACGTTGGAGGTCTTTGATATGGTGATGTAGCCTCTCATATAACCTGTTGTACCCTATGCCTCAAACCCCTTCATATACGTGATCTACCCAAGGAGTATTTGAATAATTGATGAACCAACAAGTGCCGACGTTGGAGGTCTTTGATATGGTGATGTAGCCTCTCATATAACCTGTTGTACCCTATGCCTCAAACCCCTTCATATACGTGATCTACCCAAGGAGTATTTGAATAATTGATGAACCAACAAGGGCCGACGTTGGAGGTCTTTGATATGGTGATGTAGCCTCTCATATAACCTGTTGTACCCTATGCCTCAAACCCCTTCATATACGTGATCTACCCAAGGAGTATTTGAATAATTGATGAACCAACAAGGGCCGACGTTGGAGGTCTTTGATATGGTGATGTAGCCTCTCATATAACCTGTTGTACCCTATGCCTCAAACCCCTTCATATACGTGATCTACCCAAGGAGTATTTGAATAATTGATGAACCAACAAGTGCCGACGTTGGAGGTCTTTGATATGGTGATGTAGCCTCTCATATAACCTGTTGTACCCTATGCCTCAAACCCCTTCATATACGTGATCTACCCAAGGAGTATTTGAATAATTAATGAACCAACAAGGGCCGACGTTGGAGGTCTTTGATATGGTGATGTAGCCTCTCATATAACCTATTGTACCCTATGCCTCAAACCCCTTCATATACGTGATCTACCCAAGGAGTATTTGAATAATTGATGAACCAACAAGGGCCGACGTTGGAGGTCTTTGATATGGTGATGTAGCCTCTCATATAACCTGTTGTACCCTATGCCTCAAACCCCTTCATATACGTGATCTACCCAAGGAGTATTTGAATAATTGATGACCCAACAAGGGCCGACGTTGGAGGTCTTTGATATGGTGATGTAGCCTCTCATATAACCTGTTGTACTCTCTGCCTCAAACACCTTCATATACGTGATCTACCCAAGGAGTATTTGAATAATTGATGACCCAACATTGATCGACGTTGGAGGTCTTTGATATGGTGATGTAGCCTGTCATATAACCTGTTGTACCCTATGCCTCAAACCCCTTCATATACGTGATCTACCCAAGGAGTATTTGAATAATTGACGACCCAACAAGGGCCGACGTTGGAGGTCTTTGATATGGTGATGTAGCCTCTCATATAACCTGTTGTACCCTATGCCTCAAACCCCTTCATATACGTGATCTACCCAATGGGTATTTGAATAATTGATGAACAAACAAGGACCGACGTTGGAGGTCTTTGATATGGTGATGTAGCCTGTCATATGATCTGTTGCACTCTCTGCCTCAAAAGTAGATTGTTGTTTGATGTAAATTTAGAGATACGTCAGTTGTTAATAATATTAGTGTTCATTCGCAGCCCTTAAAATATAAGATTCAATGTATCATATATGCAATTACAAGAGCGATAAAATGAAATATATAAGGCTAAACTTATACATCATACAAAGAACATATTGCATATATAAAAATGTTGTTTTTTTAGCTAGTGTGGTCGACGTAAAAAACTAAATAACACAAACCAGACACAACAGTAAAAAGTGTTCTAAGCATTGGCCTGGCCTTTACTAATGGTCAGCATTGGCTGACCTTTGGTATTGGGAGCAAGCCGTGGCTTTTGTACAATTGACAGGAATCAGCAGTCAGTATTGATGGGGAAGAGGCTGGTTGGGAGGTGTCTTTCTATCCAACTTTATCCAGTTAATTGTAGTGTTTACACATCGTGCAATTGTTAAAATTGTTAAAATGTTCCATGAATTTGCACTGTACAAGCTACTTTCGTAAGCAATTCCACACATTTTTTATCACTTTAGGAAGGGCCAAAAGAACAAGAGGAATTTACATAAACCCAACCACATCCACGTGTAATAAACGAAGAATACCAGGTTTCTATTACTATACACATAATTGTATGATTCCTTATCGATGGAAATGATCCTAAGTAGCCTTTCCATATTATTAAACAAGCTTGGAACTTAAAGTTTTTTTTTACTAAACAGCTAAGTATTTGACAAAACGTCATTAACTCATTAGTGACCTGGCTTCCCAATAGCTATAATATAAATTATTTTTTCTTAATATGAACAATTCATAATGTGGTCCTGATCCATAAGATCAGATTAATTACATAAAATACAATTTAGATTTTCATATATTCCAAAGCGATGAAGATACTTTCCAGGGCAGTCATGTCCTGTTTTCAGACGAAAAGCAGCAACACCATTTTTCCTTGGGAAATCTGGAATATCATTTAAATCTTTCCATGATTTGTTTTTTATTTCATTTTTAAAGTAATTTGAAAATTATTTTTATAGAATATTTAATTTTGTTTTTTTCTTGGTAGAAAGTAGTTGTGTTGTTTTGATGGTATGGATTTGTTGTTGCTCCTTTTTTAGCTAGTTTGTCTGCTAATTCATTTCCTTTGATATTACAATGTGAAGGAATCCCTTGGAAAATAAAATTTCTATTTTGATCATTTAAGTTTTTAATAAATTTTCTTCATTCCATTAGTTCTTTTGATTCCATTTTTGTATGGTTACAAATCGCTTCAATTGCTGATTTAGAGTCACAAAATAAGACAATGTTTTTAGGTTGTATTTATTCATGTACTAATTTATTTACAGAAAGTTCTATTGCAGCTATTTCACCATCAAAGGTGGTTTTAGACGAATCAAGTGTTTGGTAGTGTGAAAATAGTTCGGAAAAAAACTCCAGCACCAACCGAAGATTGCTGGGTTAGTTTTGAACCATCTGTATAAATATGAGTCCATAAAGGTTTTGGATAATTTTGATCTGTTGTTTGAAATATCTCGTCTGAAATACTTAGTTGTTTTAGTATTTCAGGGTTTAGGTCAGATTGTTTGGTAGTTTTGGTTAAGTTTAAGTTGAATTGTATGTTATTAATTTCAATTGGGTTTTCATAAATCAAAAAGTATTCTGCTAGAAAATATAAATTATAAGTAATTTGGCATTGATGTATTTTTAAAATAAAACCATCTTGAGTGTTGAGCTTTACAACTGAGTTTGAAGGATTTTTCCAAAATGTATTTGGTAGTCTTAACAAATTTTCGTATAAAATAAGTGCTTTTTCTTGGATAATCTTCTTATGTTCTTGAATAATCCTTTCTATTGGCATGTGCTGTGTTAAAGCAAGCATTGCATTAATGGGTGTGTTTTAATTGCTCCTGTAATTAGCCTTAATGCTTGGTTTTGGATCCATTCGAGTCTATTTAATTGATTTTGATTAGCCGCTATAAGTACTTCACAGGAATATGTTTAATTAGGTTGTTTATATAGTTTGTATGTTTTATTTAATGTTGACGTGTTACTTCCCCATTTACTACCACATAGTATTTTCAAAATATTGAATTTTTTACTAGTTTTTGTTGTTAAATTTTCAATTTGACTTTTCCAACTTAATTTATTATCAAATACTACACCAAGATTGTTACTGTTTTCTTTCTGATCGAGGATTATATCATTAAATGTTTAGTTGCTATAGTTAAATGAAAGATTGTTGTCAACATTAAACGCAACTGAATATATTCACATAATTATAGACATTATTTTATGTTCACTAATATTTTCGATATTAAAATACAGATTTAGTTATCTTATTACTCTTTTTTACATTATATGAGTTATACAATAAAACTGTTTGATATAAAAATTAATTAGTAATTGTGTTTTATATAATAATAATATTATAATTAAAAAAAAAAATAGTAAATAATGTTTGGGATTTTTATAAACAATTTTACGACAGTAACGTTATAATATCCTACTTTCTAGTCTTAATTAAAACTTTATCTTTTGGTATTAATATCCGATTACCATTTATTCTCATAAATGATGCAATTACGTAATAATTACATAATAAACTACTGTTATATATAGTAAATTTGTAACTCTCTCTATTTGCAGAGAGTTACAAAATTATTTATGCACATTGAAAAGGGAGAAGTGATGTATCCTGTGTTAAGTTCCGAGACACGATCAAGTTTACAGTATAATTGTAAACTCGACGTTTCACAATTAATTCTACGTGAACTCTAAGAAAACCCTCAATATAATACGTAAAGATGTTCTTTTTTTACGCACGTCTTCTCCTTCATTTCTTCATTAATTTTAACAATTTAGCTGTCAAATAATTTGCCTGTGTTCGTAGTTTTGCTATAAGGTCTGCATTTTTCAACATTTTTACCCTGCAGAGTACAAGAAGCCTTCAAAGTAATTGTTTCATAAGAATAACGTGGGGAAATTTAAACTAGCCTAAAAGTAACAGCTGTTCAAATGTATATAATGATGTTTATAATATATAGAAGGTTATAGATAGTTTTTAAATCTAAGTTATGTATGATATTGGGGCGTTATTTTTAAACTGTAAATAGGTTACAACTCAAGTGCATTGAGTGAGCTACTAGAAATACACTTACTTATTATGATTTTTCTTAGTAAAGTTGATACTCCTACTCATCCCACACGTGAGTAGATTATTACTTTCAGGTATATAATTGTAAAACAATTAAAACAACTGTGGGAGTCAAACAGTAATTTTTATTACTGATAAGCCTATTTTTAATATGTGTCAAAATTAATATTAAATTATATATTACATGGTACATTGACATATTATTATTGAAATAAGTAAATTAGACATTATTAAAAAACATAAATAAATCTACAGAAGCCCGAAACTAAAAGGGGGAATAATTGGATTAGCTCTTCATCCTTCTAACTCCTGAACCCTGGTTAACAAATCAAAATAAAGAAAACAAACCAATTAGTAAATAGTATTAAACAACATTTCCCTGAAATGGAAACCAATTTAATAAGCCTTTTTTTCAAAAATTTAAACAACATTTGGACAGGGATAAATGTGATAGGTGTACTACCTCGAAAACATCCTCGGTGAGTGCGACAAGGCACACTCCTGCCACTCCCCCACCACCACTTTCACTAACATTATGTAACTCAAACAATGAACTTTGCCGGTGATGGCCGGAAAGCTGCAGTCAGGTTTCGTAGTGTTTTCACAAATCGAAGGAGGGAGTGGTTACATAATGTCTAACTGAGACTTCGAACAAAAATACTAAAATATTAACTAAAAACGTATTCAACCACTGATATTTTAAATCAAAAGCCACATTTAGAGGCGAAAGGCCGAGGTGTCAAGGGCGAAGCGTGCAGGGGTGTCCTTGTTATATTATAAGTGAATAATAAGCATTTATAAGTAGCATAAAACTACAGTAGGGAAACGCCGTAAACCAATACTGTGGATCTGACAAGGTTTATTGTATAAAGGAAATACATTTGAAAAATGAACACCTTCACCTGGCTTTGACTGACTGATGTTTGGTTGTTTGATCAGCTCCTTTTATCGTATATTTGAGACTCAAATGGTTAAACGTATCTTTCAACTTACATTTACTATGTACTATATATTAGAGGTTTAGAAAAATGTATTATTTTGGTATACCATTTTTTAATAACTAATAAACCATTTTTTACAATTTTTAAAATATATAATATTATAGTGTACTGTTGGAAATGTATTGTAACATTTGATTTTTAAGAGGACTATATGAGTAACTACAGTTATGTTATAATATACGAGTGTGTTAACACTCATATTAACACATTTTTGTCATCCTTTTACTTAATACAGTGTGTTTCTTTTAAAACACAACTCATGATTTGAAATAAACATGACAAACAAAACATATATCTATAACGCATTTTATTACTACTATGATTTTAATGACATTTTTGTTTTAAATGATTTTGTTTTAAAATATTTCTTAATAGTTAACACTCCCTGGTCTTTGTTAAAAACCATGTTTCTAACCTCAACTTAATGACATTGCACAAAACCCAAATAAAGTGAACAACAGTGCAAAAATGTAAATCAGCTGATAGCCAAGCGAGATGAATAACCAGGGCTACCAACGTATGAACTTGTAATTATCTTAAACTTTCATTTTTGTACATGTAAATAGGATTGAGTTTTAAAAGAAACACAATAAATATGCGAAATCTGCCCTGTTATTTAAAGAAAATACGCCTTAGGAAGCTACCAACAATTATTAGTTGATATTGGTTGAATAATGTGTAAAGATATTGGTTGAAGTAGCTATGAAAATGGTTTAAACTTGTCTAATGCTCTTGGTTAAATCATAATTTTAATTGCATTACGTTTCTCACCAATTTGGCTACCGAATGACCACAGTCACCCTTAGCATGGCTATGACTACCAAACATGTTTACTACCCATCCAACGACCAGACACGAATTTGCAGGCCCCTTTATAAAGGTATTATTTACTAAACGATATATTTATTTTTATTTTTATTTTTACTGTAATTGCTTCTTATTAATAAATATATAGGTTCCCTAAAATTAATAAAAATACTTTCAAGTAATATTTCCAGTACACTGGCCTTAAATTGTTTAATAAATTACCGAATGAAATTAAAATTTGCAATAACAATAAGTCTGTTTATAGTCATTTATCATAAAACTAAAACAGTGGTTATTTACAAAGCAGGACCTGGGATTTATAAATGATACATTTTAATAATTCTACATGTTAAAAATTTATGTTCAATTATTTTTTTGTTGTATACTATTTAAACTTTATTGTTTTTTCTATATTATATCATCTCTTTATTTTTTCCTTTATTCCATCTTTTATCTAGGTACAATTAAACATTGAATAAAAAGCCCAAAATAGCTCTGGCTTATTCAAATATCAAAGTAAATGTTTCTCTTTGTATATTATATGGATTATTATATATTATATATCTTTCATATTATATAATTTCAAGGAATGTCTATTTTGTTTTCCATTTTTCATTTGACTATGCAATCGGCATATGATAAGATTTTTGGATGTGTTTTATATTTTATTTTCTTGTATAGTTTATTTTTAACATTAATTATATTTTAATCATGTCTATTATACTGGCAGGTGCCACACAAATAGTTATTTTTAACTATATTTGGACTCAAAAGATTTAATTTGTGTGTTATTTATTTTCTGATTATTTTGTCACTGGCCACCATTAATCGAAAATGTTGCCAGTTTTGTTCCTGAGTTTATAGTGTTTGTTGTTTATTTATTAAGAATGTGAAGGCATAAATCATTATCATTATAAAAACTATAGTTGTATATATATTGTACAACGAATCAAATTCATAGCAATACATAACGAAGCGTTATTGTCAATACATAATAGATCATTTAATTCACCCATGGTTTCAATAACAGTGGAAGTATTAATAATGATAATTAGTTCTTTATTTTTCTGTCAATATTGTAAATAGAACAAACATTTCAGTTAATCGACTAAAGTGATTTTTTTATTATTAAAATTATTAAAATTTATTATTAAAATTAAAACGAATAATTGTATACATAATTCACTCACATCCAGGCTGACCAACTTAAATTAATATTCTAAAGAAAAAATATAGGGAAAAATAAATTACAAGGAAAAATTTATCTTATGCTTATTTACTAAATCTAAAAATGATTTACATTATTTGAACAATATAAAGATTCCCTTACAGTCAATTCCATTGGCATATAAATTAAAACCATTAAAATTAAGTTAAAAAAGTAAAATGTATTTTTCAAACATACAAAATAAATTTTCACTTAATATGTAAAGAATGTCATGAAATTAATTATGATGTACAGGGAAATATTTACGCTAAATTCATTGAAACATACAAACTGATAATATTTCAAATTTCTACATAAAAACTGTTAGAAGTAAGAAAGTTGCATACATAAATCCTAATATATTGAACTCAATATATGTAGTACATTTGCACTATTTTCTGGATTCAATCCCTTAAGTATTTAAAAAATGTATTATGTTTTGTTTAATTTTGTATGGAATACGTGGGGCTATAAAATTAAATGTTCTAGTATAAAATTTCAAGGTTGGTGTAAGTGCGTACATTCTACTTACATTCCTTAATCGGAGCCTTTATAAGTTGTCATCGTTTAAGAACTTATTATCAATATAGAAGTTAATGTTTTCAGACCTTTGTATACAAAAAAGGATCAAACGTAAAAAGAATGGGGGATCCCAAGAAAATTACGAACACATGTAAAATAAAACATTAAATTACTGACGCGCCAAATTACTGTTCATTAAACCTGATTAAAAGATACTTTAAGTTTTATTTTCATTCAAATTGTATTGGGAGTACCGATGTTTTCAGGTGTTAAATGAGAAAACTCATCGCAGTCTCTATGGATAGTTTGTACTAACCGAGACTTGTGATTTTATATAGTCAATATTAATATTTTAATGTGAAGAGTTTAATCTCATAAAACAATCGTGACAAGGTCACTAACAAAATGTCCATGGAAGCTCTCATCTTACTGACCTGACAGTGAACTAAGTTAGTTGAGTTTGTTGAGGGGAAGGAGGGCTTTGAGGCCATTCTAAGATGGCTCTTTAACCTGGGGTTTATTGTGCTCCTCTGTTGCTTTAATAAAATGGAGGACCTATTCTGAGAGATCGGTTTCCCCTTTCTTTCTTCTTTCTTTCCCCCTTCTTCTTCGTTCATTCCTCTGAGAGCTCAATCCAGAAAATTCATCCATCTCCTCAGCTCCAGAGCTTCACACTAAGTCAGCCGGTGTTTGGCTGACTCAAGACCTATAAAACCGACAACTGGTATCTTTTTTTAGACGCCAATTATTGTCAGATGTTTCCTGAAGTGACCGTATCCAGTAATACAATTAACCACCATCCTCATGTCATTCCGATTCATGGCTTTGTGTGATTTGGTCAGCATAGGTTTGGATCCCCTCTCCAGAGATTTCGCAAAGACTTGACCGTGAAGTCTCTGTCGTCTACTTTGGTGACGAATTCTCGCCAAGGTAAGTATTTCAGTCTTGACAGTGATAGGTTTAATGTTATATGCTCGTTATTTAATAACAACACAACTACAATGTTGCCATATTCACCGAACACTTGCTCTCCACAGACCACACCTACAAAAAAATTGAAGAAAATATGAAAATATTAAATTTTATGAAAAAAGGAAAGAAAATGAATGCAACAGAGGAATTACATATATATTTATCACAACAATAGAATCCAGTAAACATCATATTTGTTAAGGATTTATATTAACAATAATTTATATTTTTTCGTATTTCTTTATTTTAATTAATTTAGTTATACAGTTGTACATCACATTAACTATTCATAATCATAATTGTATATAGTATATATTCATAAGTGTTTAATATGAAAAAGATAACTATCTTTCATAAAGGCTGTATCATCATTGTTACATTTCTCTTTCATTCAATCGTCAGTCCTCGTCAGTTCTCCATTTTTTCTCTCTCAATCTCCTTACCTCATTACAGCCTCCTTCATATTTCTCTTTTATATTTTCAATTTTAAACTCAAAATTGCATAAAATCTCTCTATAATTCATATAAATTAAATGTTGTAACAACCCCAATTCTATTTACCAACAGTTAGTTTTGATTTTGAAGACAGTATCTAGTTTGTACTTTGGTCTGGCCAGACAGAAGAAAGAAGGCTGATATAATAACTCTGTATGGTAAAACAAAATTGTAATACTATAATTCATTAATTGTATTATCATTAATAAAAATATTATAATCATTTAACATCCATTTCCATTCTCTGTACATCTGTAGACTAATAAAACCACATTCATATTCAACCTAGGCCTACTTTCTTTTCTCATTCTTGATTTTTTCATTTGATATTTTACACCTTTTATATAACAATATTGAACACACAAATCAATATCACCAACCCAATTTTCAATAAAATTCGAAACATTCAAAATCATTATTAAAAATATAAACAACTTATTCATATTCATCAATATTTAAAAAACACATGTTTTACAGTGTTTATTTAAAGAACTGTTATATAATTGGTTTAATTATTTGTTTTATATACTTTAAAATTACTATAATGTCGAAACATGCTTTGGTATAATTTAAATAAAAATTATAAGGTTACTCAGTTTACATTTAATTAAGTCAAAATACATCAATTTAATACAAACTTTTGAAATATGCTAGACAATAAAATGTTATGTTAATATGAAAGACAAGAAATATGTTGAGCTATTGTTCATAAATTTACATACTATCATTTTACTTAATACAGTTCAAAATATGCTAACCAAATGGATATCGACAAATATATAAACTAGGGGACACCCCAGCACCCTTCGCTCGCCAACCATATGAGAAAAATTGTAGTAACTTTATTGAGTTGAATTGTTGGTCTACGTCTTAAAAGCGAATCCTTACAGGGAAGTAACTAATTAAAAATGCAATGAATTAAAGCAACAAGTTATTTCCGGGAAAGTTAATGTCCGGTCGGCAAATATTTTAAAAATTAAGCTTTCTTCTTCAACCCTATTCCTCATATTTCTTGAAGTGAAAAGAAAATTAATTTTTAAACATAAAATGATAATTGAGCTGATCCTTAGAGGAAGGTTATCTAAGTGTGCAATATGCTGATTCATTAGGCCTAGTGACAATAGTGTTTAAGTTTTACGGTATAGCGAGACTGTTTGAGGGTTTAACTACAATTGTTCAGAACTATTGTAAAATTATTCTATACTATTAGTTTCACTAGAATAACATTATTAACCTTGAAAAAACTTTAATACTATAAATATTAGTACTTATCAAGTAATTAAACCTTGAACTACAAGTTAGGCTCTACTAACTACGAGCTTATTTAACGGTATATTTTAAACAATGGAGGGGATGGCCGACTGGTCCGTTAGCAGGGGAGGGGATGGCCGACTGGTCCGTTAGCACACTAGATGTTTTGCTCTGAAGTTTTTTTATCCAATTAACTAGTTTTATAGAAGACTCGCTTATTATCAGTATTGTTGTGGTTGTATTTTACATATAACTTAAGTTCGGTTTGATAATCTAGACTAAACAGTGTTATATACGTGAGTAATAGACTTAATTAGACACCGACTTTATTTGCAGGTTAGAATTGGCAGTCGGCACAAGCCCCTCGTTGATGTAACTCCGAAGCGCCACAACACTTGCACTGTGAGCAGCGTTGATTCTTATCAGTCAACTTAGCACAGTCGATAGCATTACTTCTTATCAACCAGTAACACCCGGTTTCGAGACTACCTTGACTCCCATTCTTTTTGCCTCCAACTCAGAAGGGAAAATAATATACAAAATAAATAAATAATATATCAGACGGGACAAATACTTTTTAATTGAACTTTTTGCCACATTTTTATTTCCCTGTTCATCTTGCCAATAATGCATGCGTCTATTTTGAATTTTTATTTATAAAACATTCATCATTTAAAATATAACTGTTGCCAATAGTATCAACGTAGCTGCATAATTAGGCCTACTACGCTTAGAAATATTTATGAAAGTACTCCTGAAAATCAAAAGATGTCTTTCATTCTAGAAGTAGTGAGAAATGGCAAGGACATCATATTATATAATAATTTTAAATACCGAGAAGCCTATTCAGTCAAAAGCGGTGATATTGTGTGGAAATGTTTGGGGAGGAGTTGCAAGGCTTCAGTCAAAACAAATAAAGAAAAGACAATAATATATTCTTCAAGTGATTCACACAGTGGTCAACACCCTGTCACCATGAGGGCACTGACTCCTACCCCAGCTCAAACAAGGCACCAAGGTACACCTTCAGCCACTCCCAAGACTACGTTGTCTTCTTCTGAGCCCACGAGCACGCCTACAATTGCCAGTTCCCGGCAACAGTCTTCACTACCTCGGACAATCACAGGCACAACACAAGAGTTCGACGTTCAGGCTGAGAACCTCGCCCTGAAAGAGGAGCTAGCAAGACTGAGAAAAGAGAGGCAACTAGTGTTAGACCACTCCATTGAATCTGATCAAAGGCTCCTGCAATACACTGAAGAAGTGTTTCTGCCACCTCAGTCTCTTGTGAATGGGAAGGATCAAGCCAACCGAGCCTCATTTAACCCAGACATAACTGAAACTGACTCTAAAACAACAGATTATAGTAGACTTATACTTGAGTTAAAATCCACCAATGAAGAACTGAAAGTAAAGTTAAACATTGCTGAGGAAAAAATAAAAGAGTTAGAACTGTTTGAAAAGTCAAAAAATAAAACATGTGATAAATGTAAAAGTGTCTCGGATGAATCAAATAAAATGCCGACTTCAATTAAATGCCATGAAAATGAGAAAACAAGCCTGAGACCGCTTTCGCAAGTTACTGTCAAAAAACATAAGCAGCCATATAATAACCAAACCTGTATAAATACAAATCACAAAAAATACAAACAACGTCAATCCAACGAAAATATCCCCAACTGGTATATGTTGCCAGATGAAGATGTTGATATTTGGCTGAAAAATAAAATAAAAGTTCCAGATATTGCTATTATTATAAGACCATCAATAAGCCACTTTATCAAAATGTGTGGAGACAATGAATTGATAAATGAAATGTGTAGCAGTCTAAATCTTAGTGATTATAAATACATAATTATGCCTGTTAATGGCCGAACTAATGAAGACAAAGCAGCAGGTACTCATTGGTCTTTACTAATCTATAGTAGTAAGGAGGAGCGGTTTTACCACTGGGACTCCATGGGCGATCTCAATCTTCAACATGCAAGACGGATGGCAGCCAGTGTCACAGGGTTCCTTAAATCTCATCGAAGAAGAAGCTCGGATGACAGCGGTGTTTGTGGCAGTGGAGATGAAGGTGAAAACATCAACCTGACTAGTGTCAAGTGTCGGCATCAGGTGTCTGGTGTGGAGTGTGGTGTACACATGCTACACAACATGGAGCTTGCATGTTCCTTGATACACAACAACACACACATACATGACAATAGCTTCTATACAAAGCATTTCTCAGTAAGCGGAATCTTCGAACAAATATCAGCGTTTAAAAAAGCTCAAACACATCACCTAACACCACTTCAATCCCAGCACACATTACAGAAAACTATTCAGCGACCTTCACTGCAAGCACGTGAAAAAACCACTGACTCGAAATTCAAATGGCTCAACCCACACTTCAAAACATCAGCTCTGAAAACGGCGGTCCATACTCTGGTAATAGGTGATTCCATGGTGAGACACGTCCGACCGACCGGCTGTAGAGTACTGGCTTTCCCAGGCATTCACATCAACCAGCTTAGATCCAGAATTAAAGGAATGGGTGATAAGGAAAAGAGTGGAATTGAAACAGTTATCTTGCATGTAGGGACTAATGACCTACATCGAACATCTTCACCCGATGACATAATGGGAGAAATTTGTAACTTGGTAAGGGACACAAGGGACAGCTTTTCTAGAGTTAATATAGTTGTAAATAGTATTGTACATAGGAGAGATAAGAGTAGGAGCTATGTAATTAGAACTAACCGTAATATAAGGTGGGCTTGTTCTAGGTATGGGGCTGTTTATAGTGAATTGAATAAGTATTTAGACGATAGCTGTCTGGCCAGAGATGGTCTTCATTTGAACAGAAAAGGGGTGAACGTTTTTCAAAAAAACCTATTAGTAGTATCACAAATTTGCCATAAAGAGGGAAACTATTAGCATTTCAGGAGGATGTTCACAGTAAACCTTTAACAAATATTATAAACCCTCTTCCTTCTCCGTTTCCGGAAGGAGCCCCCCACGATTGGATCATGCACTTTAACATTGAAGGAGTAAAACATAAAATTGATGAGTTACAAGTATATCTCACAGAATCAGTAGTTGGTAATAATGTCAAAGTAATATGCCTTAATGATCATTGGTTAAACCATAATAACATTGATATTTTAAATAAAATTCCAGATTTCAGAATGGTGGACTCATATTGTAGAGCAAGAGAGGAGGCTAGAGGTGGTAGTTGTATTTTGTTGAAATGTGACATTGAAAATATTAAAGTAAGACATGATATAAAGCAGTTGGGCGAGGATCATATTTTTGAAATATCAGCTGTCGAAATACCTAATTTAAACACAATAGTAATTTCACTATAGAGGGTCCCTTACACCAACACGTTAAAAGATTTTATATTAAAGTTCGAAAACCTTATAAATATTCTACAAAATGAAAATAAACGAAAAAATATATTTTTGGCATCTGATTTTAATATAGATTTATTACATTACAAAAATATAAATAGTATAGATTATGTTCACGAGGAAGGCAATCATGCAGGCGTACCTAGTTTTAAACATAATTTACATAGAGATTTTGTTAATATAGTTGAATATAATGGATATAATTTTAATTTTAACGAGCCAACTAGGGTATCTTCAACGACTTCGTCCTGCATAGATAATATAATTACAAACGCTTTTTTTGATCAGTCATTTTATTTTACTCAAGAGCTCGGACTATCTGACCATAAGGCCCTTTTCATTTCGTTACCTTCAAAAAAAGACGAGCGAGTGGAGAATCACCAAGGAGTTAAAAAAAGAATTATCAATGATCACTCTTTTCAGACTTTTGATGTTTTACTGAAGAGTATAAAGTGGAATTTTAATGAGTTTACTTCGGTGGATGAGAACTACAACGCCTTTCTTTCATGTTTCCTTGGAGCTTTTTGGGAGGCATTCCCTTTGAAAGCAAGTAAGAATAAAACAAAATATATTAAATGGATAACTAAAGGGATAATAGTGTCGAGTAATAAGAAACGATTACTCTACAATGAAGTTAAGAGATCTAAAGATAAACAAAAAGAGAACCATTACAAAAAGTACAGAAATATTTTCAAAAAAGTTGTGAATCAAGCAAAAAGGTGGGCAAATGACAGCTACATAGAGAGGGCTGAAAACAAATCAAAAGCAAGTTGGGAGGTCATAAAACACGAATTAGGATTGGCAAAAAAATCGAACAAATCAGAGCATGTGTTGAGTAAAATATTTGAGAACTTAGGTGCAAATGTAAGTGAAGTGTTTAATTCTCACTTTATTAACGTTACTGAGAAACTTGCAGTCAGCCCCTCCATAAGTATTGCCATTGATAAAGTTATAAGTTCACTTGAAACAGTAAATATTGCGACTGAGTTTGATTTTCAAAGAGTGACTCCTGCACAAGTTGGCAAAATTATTGACAAAGCAAAGCCCAAAAAGTCCTGTGGCTGGGATGAGATATCAATGTGGTTAGTAAAACGCTGTAAAGATACTATATTAGACCCATTAACGAGAATAATTAATCAATCTCTGATAACGGGAAAATTCACAGAAAAACTAAAATATGGTAATATAAGCCCTCTATTTAAGGGAGGTGAAGAGGTGATCTCTAACTTCAGACCAATATGCTTGCTGCCAACTTTTTCAAAAATCTTCGAATCTGTGGTAAAAGAACAGTTAATAAAATACATTGAGATAAATGACATGTTTTCAGTAAGTCAGCATGGATTCAGAAGCAAAAGATCGACAAATAGTGCTTTGATCGACTTGACAAATGATATCCTTAAATCATTGGACGATTCAAATGTTAGCCTTGGGATGATGTGTGACTTGTCTAAAGCCTTTGATTGTGTGAGGCATGATATTTTGCTAGCAAAACTCGAATGTTACGGAATCAAAGGACACTGTTTGAGATGGTTTGGTTCATACCTCCAGAACAGAAAACAACGGACAACAGTAACACTGAATAATGTAAAAATAAACTCAGAATGGAAAGCAGTCCCTCATGGTGTTCCACAGGGCTCTGTTCTCGGTCCTTTGCTCTTCTTGATATACGTTAATGACCTCCCTTTCCTGTGCAAAGAAAAGATAGTGATGTACGCTGATGACACTACAGCACATGTAACCAGACAGACAATAAGTGAAGTGGAGCAAGCGATGAGTGATCTGATAGAGATGTTAGATGAGTGGTTTGCAGCTAATGGGCTAAATTTAAATAAGGAAAAAATAAGCATAATACAGTTTAAAACTCAAACAGTAGTAAATGATGCAAACAAGTACGATGGGGCGATAGCAGAGACAGTGAAATTGCTTGGTTTTTGACTCAACACTCAAATGGAAAGCGCACATAGAATATATTACTTCGAGGCTGAACAAGGCAATATTTAACATGTCATGTCTGACTCATATAGCGAGCAGGAGAATCAAGTTAGTGCTGTATTTTGCGTACTTTGAATCCATATTACGCTATGGAATAATTATGTGGGGACGTTCAAATCACTGGGAAAAAATATTTAGAGCCCAAAAGAAAATGATAAGAGTCATGATGGGTATGAACCCAAGAGAATCTTGCAGAAGAATATTTAAAGAACTTGGTATTCTTACATTCCCAGGATTGTATTTGTTGGAAGTAGTAAAAAATGTACACGAAAATATATATTCTTACCAACAAAATAATGTGAACCACGACCATAATACAAGAAGTAAAAATAAACTACGTGCCCCCAAACATAGATTAAGAAAATATGAAAATAGTCCATTATGTAGCGGAATACAAATTTATAATAAAATACCACAGAAATACAAAAGCTTGGGGAATGCCAATCAGCTCTATAGAAAGTTCAGGACACTGTTTGAGATGGTTTGGTTCATACCTCCAGAACAGAAAACAACGGACAACAGTAACACTGAATAATGTAAAAATAAACTCAGAATGTTGACCGAAGCTATTACTCCGTCTCCGAATTTCTGCAGGACGAGGTCGTTATATTTTAGATACACTGAAAAATAATTATTAAATATGTTATTGTGTATATATAATTATTGATTAGTTGGTGATTTAACCTCTTTATTTTGTTATTTCTTCTTTTTTAATTCTTTAGGTTAGTAGTTTTGTAACAATTGACGAGTCACCAGTTAGTAGCAGATTATCTGTTTAACACTAATGTAATTTTCTGTGACAATAAACCATTTCATTTCATTTCATTTCAAACTTAACAAATATGAAGGTTCTTTACATGCATGAATACAACAAAATTCTGAGAGTTACTTGAAATATAGATTAAAAATGATCTTATATAAATTAGTACTCAATAAATAATAAATGTTCCACTCCATTTATGTGTTACTGTATTTGTAAAATATTTCACTGTTTAATAGTCTGCAGAAGCTGTCGGCCATGATGGTTTTAATACCATAAGAACAACGTTATTTTTTAATCGGATTTACGATCACGCGTATCCAAAATAAACATTTACTTCTAAACGGATGTTTTCCAAACATATTGCATTTGATCAAGAATGAAATTGTGCGTTGGAATGCTTTGTGAATTCCTAATTAGTTGTATAGAAAAAAATATATAAATATTTAGTCTAACGTGTTCATTTTCACATATTTTACAAACTAGGCGTATGCATTCAAAATATCAAAAGCAAACCCAATGCATAATATGATATTTTTTAAAATTACACTTCATACACAACTTTTGGTCAATAAATAACGAAAAAAATCTGGATTCCCATATAACTTTGTCCCCCCCATATCATGGTCGACATCCTCTGCACTCTTATGGAGATGACAGTTTATACTATATACAAAAAAATAAATACCAAAAATAATTCTAGGAAAAAATTAATTAAAAACAATTGTGTAAAAATATTACTTATTTTAAACTATCATTTATAAATGATGGTCCGCATTCATAACCTCTGCTAAGAAATCATAATTTATTTAGTAAAGCAACTTTTGTCTTATAAAACCTGACAAATTGATTTAGTAAAGCAAAAAACACAATTTTACAGACTGAACTCTATCAAGTTAAATATTTTTAGGTTACTTTTTCGACATGCATGATATTTTATTTAGTTACGTAAATAGGTAGTTTATCTATGACCATTAGTATTGTTATAATTTTCATCTAGTCACGAAGGCAAACAGATATTAGAATTTAATTCATCATTTTTTTAAAATATTCCTTTAATAAACTACTAAATTTACTAAACTGGTTGGAAATTTGTCTATGAGTTTTAGTTATAGTTATTGTCTTTTATAATATCAAAAACAGCATTCAAAGTTTTAATATTTTACATAGCCAAAACATTCTTTATTTACTTCAAAAAAGACTTAAAACTTTAATATTTTATTTTATGTAATGCATTGAATAGCCGGCTATATTCATAAGCATAGTGTACCTACCAAATCAATTATAAACAATACCTTGACTATGTTATACTAAGCGATAAGATACGTGTTTGTTTTATAGATACTTAAGATAAAATCATCTTGTGTTATTCCGAGATAAATACAGCTACATAGTGCAGGTCAGAGAAGTACGCTCACGGACGTTAGTTGGAGTTCAGTTTACAAAATACAAACTAATCGATGCTTTGAAAACTCTTGCGTTATTCAAACATTGCTATTGTTACTTCGTGGTTGGTTATTTACAATTAATTATGAAAGTATAATTACAGATAGTAAAACACCTCACCATTTAACTTTCATAGTTAGTTGTTCAGTTGAACACAAAACTGGTGGCGTTAGAATAAAGATAAATGCTTTGTACAAGCCATTCAAGTGTTAGGAAACGGGTGCAAGAACTGTTAACTTTTTTAATGTACATATAACATTTTAAATCTTTTAATAAAGCTGGATTGAGATCATTCACTCACTCACTCACTGACATAAATGTTTACCCACTTCGGAGTGTCGGAAAATTTTGAAATTTGGACTGAAGGTAGATCTAATCATTTTGACCCCAGAACAATTCAAAAATGTTTGATTTTCGATTATATAAGGGCTGATTTGGGGGGTTGAAAATCAAAATGTTGCCATAAGAATAACATGGGTATCTTACATAATAGTAGTTTTTATGACCTAACTTGAGAAAATATTTGAGTAAAATTTTCAAACCTTCACAATTCTACACGGGTAACAAAGGCGCTCTTTATATATTAATTTCAGTTTAAAAACTTAAAAATTTGCTGTATGAGGGGGCCAACAACTTAAATTTTAGAAAATATAAAATTTCTAAATGCTGATATTATCTACTCAAGTGGGGATATCAAAATAAAGCTATTTTCTCCTGAATCCAAATATTTTAGATATATTATTAAAATATTTAACTATTAGATACTTGATTTCATTCAATAAACGATGTTTATGTAGATACGCCAAAAGCGGTTTGACTAATTCATGTTAATAAAGATAAGGGGTTTTGTCTGGGAAGGACCCCTTACTATGCACAGTAACAAGTTTTTATTTGAATATAATATGCGCTGTTTCACGAATACAAACTATAAAACGTTGGTATTCCAATTTATGTGTAAAATCAAATTAGAAATTAATTAAATATTGTGTACATGTTCAAAATCAATGTAATTATCAACAAAACACGGTTCGAGTTAGGAGATGGACATGATGGGTTTGTGTTAATTTAATAGGAACCCCTCAAACTTCCAATCCCATGCAAGAAACATTGCGGTAATTACTTATCAACACGTCAATCAGTATACTGTAATCATCTCTTCACAAACACAGCTCGTGTTTGAAGATAGTCAAGCTCGATCTGTGGTCATTAAAAACTTATAAATTTCTAATCCCATGCAGAAAACACTGCGGTAATTACTTATCAACACGTCAATCAGTATTCTGTAATCATCTCTTCACAAACACAGCTCGTGTTTGAAGATAGTCAAGTTCGATTTGTGGTCATTAAAAACTACCAAATTTCAAATCTCATGCAGAAAACACTGCGGTAATTACTTATAACGTGTCAAGCAGTATTCAGTAATCCATTCATAAACAGAGTTCGAGTTAGGAGATGAAAAAGCTCGGTTTGTAGTCATTAAAAGTTATCAAATTTCCAATCACATGTAGAAAACACTGCGGTAATTACATATCAACACGTCAAACAGTATTCTGTAATCCATTCATAAACACAGTTCAAGTTTGTAGGTGGAAAATCTCGGTTTGTGGTCATCGGGAGCTAGCACATTTACCAATCCCATGCAGGAAACATTGCGGTAATTACTTATCAACGCGTCAAGCAGTATTCTATAATCACCTCTCCATAACAACGGTTCGGGTTTGGAAATGGAAGAACTGTGTTTGTGGTCATTGGGAGGTAGCACATTTACCAATCCCATGCAGGAAACATTGCGGTAATTACTTATCACGTGTCAAGCAGTATTCTGTATTCATCTCTTCACAAACACAGCTCGTGTTCGAAGATAGTCAATCTTGATTTGTGGTCATTAAAAAATACCAAATTTCTAATCTCATGTAGGAAACACTGTAGTAATTACTTATCCACACGTCTAACAGTATTTTGTAATCCATTCATAAACACAGTTCAGGTTTGTAGATGAAAAATCTCGGTTTGTGGTTATTCAAAGCTATCAAATTTCCAATCCTATGCAAGAAACACTGCGGTAATTACTTATCAACGCGTCAAGCAGTATTCTATAATCACCTCTCCATAACAACGGTTCGGGTTTGGGAATGGAAGAGCTGTGTTTGTGGTCATTGGGAGTTACCACATTTTCCAATCCCATGCAGTAAACACTGCGGTAATTATTTATCACGTGTCAAGCAGTATTCAGTAATCCATTCATAAACACAGTTCGAGTTTGGAGATGGAAAAGCTCGTTTTGGGGTCATTACAAGCTACCAAATTTCCAATCCCATGCAGGAAACATTGCGGTAATTACTTATCACGTGTCAAACAGTATTCAATAATCACCTCTCCATAAAAACGGTTCGGGTTTGGGAATGGAAGAGCTGTGTTTGTGGTCATTACAAGCTACCAAATTTCCAATCCCATACAGGAAACATTGCGGTAATTACTTATCAACGCGTCAAGCAGTATTCTATAATCACCTCTCCATAAAAACGGTTCGGGCTTGGGAATGGAAGAGCTGTGTTTGTGGTCATTGGGAGTTACCACATTTTCCAATCCCATGCAGGAAACACTGCGGTAATTACTTATCACGTGTCAAGCAGTATTCAGTAATCCATTCATAAACACAGTTCAAGTTTAAAACTGGAATAGCTCGGTTTGTGGTCATTAAAAGCTACCAAATTTCCAATCACATGCAGGAAACACTGCGGTGATTACGTATCAACACGCTAGGAAATATTATGTAATCTATTCATAAACACAGTTCGAGTTTGGAGATGGAAAAGCTCAGTTTGTGGTCATTAAAAGCTACCAAATTTCCAATCACATGCAGGAAACACTGCGGTGATTACGTATCAACACGCTAGGCAATATTCTGTAATTATCTCTACACAAAATACAGTTCTTGTTTGGAGATCGACATAATTGTTTTGTGGTAATTGGAAACTACCACCACTCTCAATACCATATAAGAAACACTGAGGTAATTATGTATTTTTGTACTTCGCACTTAATATAATGAAATTCCTCTTTTCTCAAGGCAGACATTTATATTCTCTGTGACTCTTAAATCACGTATTGAATTAAAGTTTGTTCTCCAAATATGTTACTTGAACTAATTATCAATGTACATTATTGATTGTTTATAAACGTCTCTCTTATTAGAACCTTGAAGTTAGAAGATTAACTAAACATCATCAACAAACATGAATTTACATTTCCAACTAATGATCGCTTATGTTATGTATATTACATAGTATGAAAAGGCTCCACACTCATGAATACTTCTTACTCACCTCAAAATTAATCTCACATTACGAGAAAACTGCTTTCTATTGACAAAACTGTTATATTTTTTATAAATATACTGTATAACACAAGTTCTATATACAGTATATATAAAATGTATTGTGCTATCGCCTATAGCTGTTGTTAGTGGTCTTATGTAATATTATAGGGCTTAACAAAAGACTAAGGAGTTCTCACTGGCAAGAAGACTGTTGAACGGATCATTTAAACTTACGGAACTGTCGTCATTAAAAAGATTGCAAAGGTTTTGAATATTTTCCCAACCTAAATGTGACTATTCTCGTTTTATCACACTTAAGACAAAATACCACCGTTATAAACGACCATGCTGTACATTACAATACTTATGTTCGACCCCAACGTATTAATTTGGGTTTATTATATTTGTAAAACATCCATTCTGCAAACACTGCGGCCCGATCAAATAATTTGGTAAAAGTAGAATGGTTTTAAAAAAAGTATTTCTTGGAAGTAAAACTAACCTAACGTAACCACAGAGCAAATAATAAATTAGAGTAGTCATAATGCATTCTATACTGAAGTACTGTTGTAGTTGAAGCCGATTGTTACCATCTTGGTGAGATAGGCACAGCTGATGTAACCTAAAAATACAAAGATTACATTCAATTTGATAAAATTTAAATCACCAATTTTAAATACCATATTAAACTAAGTAAAACAACTAGAAATAGGCTAATGTACAGTATAAATAAGTAATAATAATGAAATTGATTGATTTCATAGTATTTGTAAAAATGCATCCCATCCTGCTTGTCTTTATTGCTGTTATTGCAATCAGCTGTGGTACCTCAATTGCGTTTGGAAGGTAGGAAAACTAAGGCCTAGTCACAATACTTAATTACAAGTTTTTAAAATTCAGCTGACACTCAGCTTACACTTAGAATTGAAGAGGCAGTGAAAAGGTGCCGCCATTTTGGAAAGAACTACGGCTTCACTTAGATTGCTGAGTGTCAGCTGTATTTTATTCTTTGTTCTGTTAATATAACCCTTTTACTGGAAAGTGGTGTCTTTCCTGGAGCTCTAAAAAGTGATACATCATTCCCTTTCATAAATCCAATGACCCTTGCAATATACAGAACTATCGCCCAAACACTCCTTGTCTTGTGTTTGAGGGTTTCATAGTGGACAGGATCAATCCATTCATGACGAAGATAATCCGCCCTTCTCAACATGGTTTTGTTAGAGGTAAATCCACAGTATCTAATCTTCTGCTCTTCCAAGAGTATGTTCTGACCGCCTTTCGTAAGAACAAGCAAGTCGATGAGGTTTACATTGACATAGCCAAGACCTTCGATAAAGTGGACCATTCTATCCTTCTGTCAAAGTTAAAATGCTATGTTGTAGCCGACCCCTTATTGGCTTGGATATCCAGCTATCTTTCTGATCGCTCTCTTTTTGTTCAAATTGACTCTTCTACTTCTGCCATGTTTAAACCATCTTCAGGGGTACCACAAGGCTACTTACTGGGTCCCTGCCTCTTCAATGTATTTGTCAATGATCTTCTGGAGGTAGGTAGTGTCATCGCCTTACAAGTTGTCGATGATCTGAAAGTTTACATTGAAATCGAATCACCCACAAATTCTCAAAAACTTCAAGATAGCCCATTTGCAATAGAGGAGTGTAAAAGTAACAATATGCTGGGACACCCTAGCAAGTACTATACAATCACTTTTCATAGATCCAAATCGCCAACCCTAAAATCGTACTCTATCTCTAACTCTCACATTTCAAGATGCCAGAGCATAAATGATTTGTAAGTCCGCTTCGACAGTGATTTGGGATTTTCCGGGCACATTGATGATATATGTAAACAGGCAAACAAGATGCTTGGATTTATGGCGAGATTCTTCAGAAGTATCGGCAATCCTACTGCTCTCCGCTCACTCTATTGCTCTCTGGTGAGACAACATGTGGAGTATGCAAGCCCAGTGTGGTCTCCTTATGCTATTGGTGCCAAGTCTAGACTAGAGGTTCTGAAACGACGCTTCATTCTTCTGCTTGGAGTTAGGCTACAGATATACGGAGGTTCTCGTGGAAACACTTTCCGTGGATATAAATCTTCCCCCTCTTGTCTTGAGACGTGACGTGGCTGACGTACTCTTGCTTTGGAAGATTGTGAACAGCCGCATGCAATGCCCGGATCTCCTGGCTGAAATAGACTTAGAGTCCTAATAAATACCAGATCTCGCAATCTTATAAGTCGCAAGCACCAATCGTCAAATGTTGACTTAAATAGTCTCTTAGCAATATTGGTACGACTGGGGAACCAACTTGCTCCGGAGTGTGATTTTTTTTCTGATAGCCTCCAAAAGATCAAAAGGCGGGCCTTTGAGGTTCTCTCACATGAGGCTTGATGTCTCAACGGAGTGCTCAATCACATTGCAGGTCATCTGTAAACTAATATATAATATTAATTTGTATTTGTGTATATGTATATGTGTTTGTTGTTATTTATTAATAGTGTTAGGTATTAGTTATATTGTTGTCGTTATCATTATGAGTTTTTTACATAGTTTTCTTATAGGGTAAATTGTCATATTTGGAATTTTTTATATTGCTAGTTATGGTTATTATTATTAACTACTTTGTTTAAATATTTATTATCATATCTTTGTTATTTATCTTATAACTATTTTATGTATTGCATGATTCTTGTTATAGCACTTATTATTCATTGTTACTAAATTATTACTTTAAAATCATATTTATTGTTGCACTTCTATGTATATATTTAATCCATCGTTCTTTTTTTAGTTAAATAAGTGTTTGGTAGATTTACTTTTTAAATTTATATAGGGCCTAATATTATTCCTGTTTCTTGATAGCTGTTTCTTAATTATGCTACCTTAAGTGCAGTTGTTATTTGTTTTTGCCAATATATGGTTTTTATGTATTTATATTTAGTATTTATAGCTGTAAGATATTTATTTATCACTGCTATCTGTTAATCCAGTTGCTTTTCTACTGGGAACTGTATTATTCTTTTTTCCACATTTTTGTACTATGCATGTATGAACTGGCTGCTCGCCGTTGATAAATAAAATAAATAAATTACAATAATCCTCATATTATGTTGCTAAAAGACTAAACATTTAATCTACTTAAAGTATAACTCAAAATAATGCAATATTTTAATTTTTAATGTAAAAACGCAAAAAGATTCTCAATATATAACTTTGACCCAGCCCATTATATACATTTAGCTTGTTATTTTCATTACTATATTAAGTAATATAAATAGTATTAATATAATTAACACTTAACTATGACCTCTTTACGCTTGTTTTAAGTCCTTTGTACAACTGTATTAATAACAATGAAACAGTTTATGATTTCAGTTTGTAGTACTTAACGTCTCTTATTAATTGAGCACTCACCCACCCTCTCAAAATAAATATGGATAAAACTTATTTGTGTCAAAACACAGTGTTGATAAATTGCCCTGCAGTACAACTTTATATAGATGAAGTTTTTCTAACATAAAATAAAGATTAGATGGTTGCAAGTAGTTTGTTTTGGAATTTAGTTGTTGCCTTTGCCTTCTCAAGCTCTTATATTTTTCAAGAAAAGGAAGGGCTTTAAAAATACAGATCTTACGAAATCTTATATTATAAGTGCAATAAAGAGGGTTTATTTTAAAATAAATCCTATTTACAGGTACAGTAAATGAAGGTTTAAGATAATTAAAAGTTCATAGGTTGGTATCCTTGCTTCCTCTTCTTCCTTAGCTATCAGCTGATTTACATCGTTACATTGTTGTGCACATTATTTGGGTTTCGTGAAACGTCATTAAGTTGAGGTTAGAACATTGTTTTGAGTAAAGATCAGAGAGTGCTTTTTGAGGAGGAATATTAAAAAAAAATCTTTTGTTTTATGTCAAAACGCTTACGAACATTATTCTGAAACCATTGTATTAACTAATGTGTATTGTTAATTGTATGTACTTTATTGTATTGAAATTAAACCCATTTTAAATTATGGGTTTCATTTTAAAAGAAACACCCTGTATATCATACTCTAATGTCACATACAACAAAATAAAAGATTTAATTGAAATATTTCTTTTATAAGAATAATTTGAGTTTATTGAGCATTATAAAGTCAAATATAAAACTAAAACTATTTATTTTTTTATTTTTCTATTTGTTAGAAGGTGAGAGCTATTTAGTTGGTATCAAACATTTAGGCCTAATCAAGCCTACAGAAAAAAACAATAGCTTTTAGATAATGCATAGAATTGAGTTTATATCATAGGCTACTGTCACTAACGAATTTAATACAGTTGTAGCTTTATTATTTTTATTTTTTATTTATTTTATTTTTTTGATTTTATTTTATTTATTTTTTTTTTTCTTTTACTGATAACAAACTACCACGATTCTGTAAAAATATCTTACCAATAATCAATTGATTCTTTATTGTTTACTATTAATACATTTTCCTAACAACAGTATTAAATGATTTAAACAAACATAAAATGTATTTTAAAAATGTAGTAATAGGTTGAAAGCTACATAGGCGAAGGCGAATCCGTGACGGGAACTATAATAATCGAATAAATTTGCTGTAGGAATTAGTGTGTAATGTACATGAAACACAGCGTGTCATTTTTTAACTAAAAAACTCATGGACGATAATATCAAATTTAAAAAATACAAGCAAGATGAATGGAGTGTTTCAGACAATGAATATTATTATTTTGACTACTACTAACATATAAAACATATAAACGTGATAATATATATCTAGAGCAAAGTAATAGATTTAGTGATTTGGTTATGCTATGAATGTAGGATACAACGTTAAATGAGCTGACATTTTACAGAGAAAGATTCGATTTGATCTCGAGCAGCGATGTAGATGAATCAAATAATATTATCACTGCCAACCTTTATTCAGTTTTCTGTTGATTTTGTGCATATTTCACTTTAATTGCAAGTAAAGTGGTGTTTTTATAGAATTAAGCAGAATTGTGTTATCTTGTAATTAGTCGAAAAAAGTATATAGACTAATTTTAAGATTAAGAACTAGAGGTTGCACATGTTGTAAAGAACTTATCCTTCACTTTAGACAACTAATTATAATCCTGGATTAAATATTTGTAGTACATTTTAAATTAATATGCTTATTAGATATTTTATCTTATTCATTTTTATGACTTTGATGACGTGTATATAAATTTATTTTAAAATTTTGTCTAAACAGAACCTCAGAAAATTGATAGAGTGATTGCTTATTTCTTTTTATTAACTGTGTCACATACACCCAGGTGGAGAACTATGACATTGGCAATAAAACACCTTGGCTGGATATTTGATTGTGAACAATGTTTCTCTTCATATGTCTGTGTAGTTCCGTATTTTTATTCAATCAGTACTATTCAAAAACAATTGTTTAAACAAACAGAAAACATTTAATGTTATAGGATGAAAAAACACTCCAGTAAATATTTTTTTTTTTTTTTTTATTTTGTTAAGCCTTTCGGTAACAAAATTACCATCTTCAGACAGACAAAATAAATTAATATTGTTTACATTTTATTGATGTGAAAAGCACATGATAAAATAAATAAAAATAAAACAAACAAGAAAATAATAAAAATTTTATAAATTTAAAATAATAGTGGTAAGTTTTCAAATATTCCTAGTTCGTTATTAATAAGAATTTCTTTGAATTTGTTTATATTTAAGCTTTCATAAGCATCTAATAGTTCCTTATTTTGAACTTCTTTTATTAAATTACATTATATAAAATTATGGTCGAAAATGATCCAGTGTTTTGCTATCGCTGATTTCTCTTCTTGATAAATTTTAAAATGATATTTGTGTTCTTTTAATCTTGTTGACATTTTTCTTTTTGTTTGACCAACATATTTTTTATTGCAATTGTTTCATTCAACTTCGTAAATTCCAGACTTTTCTTCATTTTTAATTGTGTCCTTTGAATTTCCAAATAAGTATTTAAATTTTGATGTACATATAAACGATAAATTTACATTAGATTGCTTTTATTATAATAATTTAATGTGTTTTATATATATAAAAATGAAAGAGATTCTTGTTAATAACGAGCCAGGAAAATCTTCTATGAAAACTTATTACAATTATTTTAAATTCATAAAATTTTTATATACAATTTTAATATTTTCTTATTTAAATTATTCAATATGTTTTATTTTTATTTTACCATGTGTTTTTCAAATCAATCAAATGTAAACAATATTAATTTAGTTTGTGTGTCTGAAGATGGTGACTTTGTTACAAAAAGGCCTAACGAAATTAAAAAAAAACTATTTACTGGAGTGTTTGTTTCATCTTATAACATTAAATTATATATCCAGTAAGAAACGAGCTTGAAGAATGAAACTGAAAACATATGATAAAAGCGGATAATGATAGACTGTATTTATAATTTTTTTGCATCTTCAATTTTTTTAAAGATATAACAATTGTAGGAACTCTTCTATATAGTTTTAAGTCATATATACTACTTATGTATAGAATGTGAATGTGGCCATCTCAGAAGGTATATGCGGAAAGCCCTCAATGTAATGTGTCGTTGTACATAACGGGAATTGATCTACACTGTTATATTTGCCTTACACCAATTATGTCTGCATAATCTCCATTTTCTTGAACGCGGTGTATAATAATATATAAACTTAAGTGTTCGTTTTTATCCTTCCCTGTCATAGTCTATAATTATTGAGATGAATAATTTATGCTCAATGAATAATGTTAATGAATAATGTTATGCTCGAATGAATAATGCCTTCTTTATGGGTTTAAGTCATAAATTTATAATATTTAACTACTTTTGAATGTTGGGTTAAAGGTTCACATAGTTAAACTGTCATGCAACACTGCATAATGAGTGGTTTTCAAATATAATAAACATTATTGTAACTATCATTTAGATTTATGTAGATTCAAGTTATTTATTCTTGTTATTTCATTGAACGCATTAATTTAACTTGAACTTAACATTGAAGGTCATTAAATTATTTTGGAATATTATTGAGTTTAATTGTACTATATTTAGCTTAATATTTTTATAGCTATTTACCATCTACTAGACATAAGTTTAAAATTATTTTTAGGCTAAGTGATTATATTTTAATTCCATATGCACAAAATATCAAAATACAATATTTACTTCAAAATTATATTCATATATTGTCTCAAAACACGTTGGATACATCTTAATCAAGAAAAGATGGTTACGAAAAACCATGAAACACTACATACTTTGAAGTATACTAGTTTTGAAACACCATTGTTTAAAATCTCATAATATCAATAAATAGCATAATGAATTAGTCCATGAATTTTTTCATCTAATTTTAATTTTGTAATCCAAATACCAAATTTGTATTATTATAAAAAGCATAAATGTAACTCTGAGAAATATTTTTTTAAATTAAGTTAAAAATAATTAATTTTTTTCACCAAACTCTTACATATGATAAAATATAAGTCTATTGTATTGATAAAATACATCAATAGTAGAACAAGTTTTTTGTTTTGTACGAAAATGTATCGGTTGTGTACATAAGTTAAGGTAACACTTTCAATTCAATCGGGCAATTGGATTATTACTAATACAGTATTTAAGTTGGAGCATTGATTGCAAAAAAAAAACAAAAATCTTAGTGGCCTACTTTTTCATTCTTACTAGAGACAAAAATTTTAAATGCTATAAAATAAATATACTTAAATAATTTTACTCAGAGTTAAATAATTGTATAAATAAATATTCTGTATTAATTATGGTCATGTATGTCCACCTTCAACGTCAGTGAACATAATTTATTGCTATTATTATTATTATGTATTATTATTATTATTATTATTATTATTATTATTATTATTATTATTATTATTATTATTATTATTATTATTATTATTATTATTATTATTATTAATGTTGTTTAATTTGTGTAAGGAATTATTTATTTAACTAATAATCTTAACAGGATCAATTTTTAAAATTCTACTAACCTTATAATATATAATTACATGAACATTCAATTTTTCAGTAGCCCCTTCTGCTCCAGAAAAGTTAACTACTTAAAACTATTAAAAGTTAATATTGTAATTTCTTATTTCTCTTTATGAATTGAGTCGCAAACATTCATGTAGAGAACTGTAACATTGGTATCAAAACATCTTGCCTGGACATTTTATTGTAAATAATAAAATTATAAACCAAATTACAAACGAACAACAGTGGGTTATCAGCAGATTCTTTCAAAATTGTTTAGTTCCGTTTGGGATGTAACTGAGTTGTTTTAACTTATGAAACTGCTGAGTACGCTACCAATCAATTTATATTTTTATCTAATTATTTGCAACTAATTAACCAATTTACTCTTAAAATTGCTTATATGATTAGCCATGAGAATCGTTCATCTACGCTCATCACACTCATTCGCCATTCATATTCATCCATATCTTGAAGATCGCTGTCGTACTAATAAATAATGAATAATATAAATAAGTAATAACCAATCACTCAGTTATGTTATTCAGTAAAAATTAGCTAAATTTAAAAAATATGAATGCAATTATATCATATAAATCCAAGTGAGCGGATGTTTTTTAATATTACTTTAAACACGTTTATTATTTTTAGTTGATACTATTTAAGGGGATTCTGGACTCAGACATACCTTTTTTTAGTTTTTGATGAAAGAAGACTTTTAGTATTTTTTTAACATTGATTGGGTTCAGAAACCCCACATTAAGTGGTGGAAGGACATCTAAATACCATACGTACCATTTTATAATTTTTTATTCAGCAAAATGTAACACTTTTTTAATATTGATATAACTTGACTAATATTTGACCTAACACCTTCAAATTTATGTCATTTTGTACCCATGGGTAGTATCTTAATTTTTGGGTATTTGTTTGACCATACCATGCATATATTGTTTTTTAACCAGGTTGAAAAATAGTTTTAAAAAATTTGTATCAGCACACATTATAAAACAATTTTAATTTTAAAATCTACTAATGCTAGACACTTAATTATACCCAAAAAGTGGTTTTATATTATTAAAAACATGTGTTAAAAATTTCAGCTTGATATCTTGATTATTACCTGAGTTATTCAAATGTATTCTTTACAAAACGCTGTAAAATGTGATTTTCGGAAAATGACATTTAAAGTTTTGTTAGTTTTTTTGAAGAAACAAACTGAAGAAAATAAACATAAACTAACCTATATACATTTAATCCAATTAACAATAATTTTCTACCATTATCACTAACAACAATACTTTCTTACCATAGGCCTACTGTATACTGAAAATAATTTTTCATTTACATAAGAAACCATGATTATTTTGCTTAGAGTGGAAAGTAACATTATTTTAGAACAAGATAAACAAACATATCAATTACATGCCTCAAAACTCTCCAGCTCCATACATCTGTCCTTCTTTTTCTTTAATCCTCTCCTCTTCTTCCATCTGAGCTTGCTTTAATTTTTTCCTGTAGGCGATGTTTTTTCTTTTTTTCTGGCCGATGATAGTCGAAGACGGGATTTGTCCAACCTTTTGGCAATCAAAGAACTAAACTTTCCTAATTTGATGCCAGATGTTTCTTGATAATTGGAACACATCTTTAGGTATCCTGTATTATAAACACTAATGCCCTCAAATAGGCCTATTTTCAGTGGGAATTCATCTCTGGGCAACAAATAGCTAACTTTGTTGCCGCTGGTGCCCGTGTAGTACCTCATGAAAATTTAATTTTTCTTTAGGAAATAAGGTCCAAAAACACTAAAACCTAATGTTTTCTTGTAGAAAAATGTCCAGGGAGCAAAAATAAATAAAAAAAAAAAAATGTAATAATTTGACATTTTTGACCAAATGTGTGTCCAGAATCCCCTTAAATAATTTTAAAAATTCAATTAATCAATTTGCTGTCATAAAATGAGGTAAACGGAAATAACCCTTGCATTAAAAAAAATAAAAACGCTCTTGATAGATTTAATATACATAAGAATTGTAAGAAATCAAATAAAAATTAAGAAATCTATTAACGTTGCTATCTCAAAAATTAAATGCGAAAGGAAATAGCGTTTTCCACTGATAATATCTCAAATGACATTTAAGAGTTGTAACATTTTGTCTCCAGCTGAAACACAGCTGATTACGAATGGAAATTGCTAAAGCAGTAATTAAACCCCCTTTCAATGGCTGTTTAAAGACCACCTTCACTTTGGCGTTAATTTATTTTCAAAGTATTTACACGTGACCTAAGTGGTGTGAAGAGTTTATAAAAAAATATATAAAGTATCACCAAACATTTTTTAATTGTTTTAAAAGTTATAGTCTATTTAAAACTAAGTAAAAGTTTCGTTACGAACGTGTCATTGTTGCCCGATCTACACCATGTATCATTAGCAGATCCACAGAAGCTCCAATCCATTAGTCGTGAGTCTCGGAGATTATGATGTCACATAAATACACAAATCACATTACTGTAATATTCATATACAACATTAGATTTCCACTTTATCACAAATATTAACGTCACTTTGTAGCCGTTTAGATAATTTTATATTATACAGAACACGTCAAGGTCTGATTGGTATTAACAGTATTAACGTAGACATTATTAACTGATCAATGTTTAATTACACCATTGACTCCCTGAAATATATTATTGGCATTTTAAATTAATATTTATTCTTTAATCGTATCAGGGAATATACATCTTGTTACTCTCATAGTTAATAACTATTTAATAATATACATAAAGAACAGACCAGTTCACTGAAATATGAATTTTCGTAAAGTATGGGTCAGTTGCTCACAAAACTACGTATTTACGTGAATGATGGGTCAGTTGTCCCCTAAACTACGTATTTACGTGAATGGTGGATCATTTGTCCTCTGAACTACGTATTTACGTGAATGATGGGTCAGTTGCCCCCTAAACTACGTATTTACGTGAATGATGGGTCAGTTGTCCTCTAAACTACGTATTTACGTGAATGATGGGTCAGTTGTCCCCTAAACTACGTATTTACGTGAATGATGGGTCAGTTGCCCCCTGAACTACGTATTTACGTGAATGATGGGTCAGTTGTCCCCTAAACTAAGTATTTAAGTGAATGATGGGTCAGTTGTCCCCTAAATTACGTATTTACGTGAATGATGGGTCAGTTGCCCCCTAAACTACGTATTTACGTGAATGATGGGTCAGTTGCCCCCTAAACTACGTATTTACGTGAATGATGGGTCAGTTGCCCCTAAACTACGTATTTACGTGAATGATGGGTCAGTTGCCGCCTAAACTACGTATTTACGTGAATGATGGGTCAGTTGTCCCCTAAACTACGTATTTACGTGAATGATGGGTCAGTTGCCCCCTAAACTACGTATTTACGTAAATGATAGTTCAGTTGCCCCCAAAACTAAGTATTTACGTGAATGATGGGTCAGTTGTCCCCTAAACTACGTATTTACGTGAATGATGGGTCAGTTGTTCCCTAAACTACGTATTTACGTGAATGATGGGTCAGTATTCCCCTAAACTACGTTTTTACGTGAATGATGGGTTAGTTGCCCCCTAAACTACGTATTTACGTGAATGTTGGGTCAGTTGCCCCCTAAACTACGTATTTACGTGAATTATGGTTCAGTTGCCCCCTGAACTACGTATTTACGTGAATGATGCGTCAGTTGTCCCCTAAACTACATATTTACGTAAATGATGGTTCAGTTGCCCCCTAAACTACGTATTTACGTGAATGATGGTTCAGTTGCCCCCTAAACTACGTATTTACGTGAATGATGGGTCAGTTTTCCCCTAAACTACGTATTTACCTGAATGATGGGTCAGTTGCCCCCTAAACTACGTATTTACGTGAATGATGGGTCAGTTGTCCCCTAAACTACGTATTTACGTGAATGATGGGACAGTTTTCCCCTAAACTACGTTTTTACGTGTATGATGGGTTAGTTGCCCCCTAAATTACGATTTACGTGAATGATGGTTCAGTTGTCCCTTAAACTACGTATTTACGTGAATGATGGGTCAGTTGTCCCCTAAACTAAGTATTTACGTGAAGATGGGTCAGTTCTCCCCTAAACTACGTATTTACGTGAATGATGGGTCAGTTGTCCCCTAAACTACGTATTTACGTGAATGATGGGTCAGTTGTCCCCTAAACTACGTATTTAAGTGAATGATGGGTCAGTTGCCCCCTAAACTACGTATTTACGTGAATGATGGGTCAGTTGCCCCCTAAACTACGTATTTACGTGTAAAGTATGGATCAGTTGTACCCTAAATTACTTATTTACGTGTAAAGTATGGATCAGTTGTCACCTAAACTACATATTTACGTGAATGATAGGTCAGTTGCCCCCTAAACTACGTATTTACGTGAATGATGGTTCAGTTGTCCCTTAAACTACGTATTTACGTGAATGATGGGTCAGTTGTCCCCTAAACTAAGTATTTACGTGAAGATGGGTCAGTTGTCCCCTAAACTACGTATTTACGTGAATGATGGGTCAGTTGTCCCCTAAACTACGTATTTACGTGAATGATAGGTCAGTTGCCCCCTAAACTACGTATTTACGTGAATGACGGGTCATTTGTCCCCTAAACTACGTATTTACGTGAATGATGGGTCAGTTGCCCCCTAAACTAAGTATTTACGTGAATGATGGTTCAGTTGCCCCCTAAACTACAAATTTACGTGAATGATGGGTCAGTTGTCCCCTAAACTACGTATTTACGTGAATGATGGGTCATTTGCCCCCTAAACTACGTATTTACGTGTATGATTGGTCAGTTGTCCCCTAAACTACTTATTTACGCGAATGGTGGATCATTTGCCCTCTGAACTACGTATTTACGTGAATGATGGGTCAGTTGCCCCTTAACTACTTATTTACGTGAATGATGGGTCAGTTGTCCCCTAAACTACGTATTTACGTGAATGATGGGTCAGTTTCCCCCTAAACTACGTATTTACGTGAATGATGGGTCAGTTGCCCCCTAAACTACGTATTTACGTGAATGATGGGTCAGTTGCCCCCTAAACTACGTATTTACGTGTAAAGTATGGGTCAGTTGTCCCCTAAACTACGTATTTACGTGTAAAGTATGGATCAGTTGTCACCTAAACTACATATTTACGTGAATGATAGGTCAGTTGCCCCCTAAACTACGTATTTACGTGAATGATGGTTCAGTTGTCCCTTAAACTACGTATTTACGTGAATGATGGGTCAGTTGTCCCCTAAACTAAGTATTTACGTGAAGATGGGTCAGTTGTCCCCTAAACTACGTATTTACGTGAATGATGGGTCAGTTGCCCCCTAAACTACGTATTTACGTGAATGATAGGTCAGTTGCCCCCTAAACTACGTATTTACGTGAATGACGGGTCATTTGTCCCCTAAACTACGTATTTACGTGAATGATGGGTCAGTTGCCCCCTAAACTAAGTATTTACGTGAATGATGGTTCAGTTGCCCCCTAAACTACGTATTTACGTGAATGATGGGTCAGTTGTCCCCTAAACTACGTATTTACGTGAATGATGGGTCATTTGCCCCCTAAACTACGTATTTACGTGTATGATTGGTCAGTTGTCCCCTAAACTACTTATTTACGCGAATGGTGGATCATTTGCCCTCTGAACTACGTATTTACGTGAATGATGGGTCAGTTGCCCCTTAACTACTTATTTACGTGAATGATGGGTCAGTTGTCCCCTAAACTACGTATTTACGTGAATGATGGGTCAGTTTCCCCCTAAACTACGTATTTACGTGAATGATGGGTCAGTTGCCCCCTAAACTATGTATTTACGTGTAAAGTATGGGTCAGTTGTCCCCTAAACTACGTATTTACGTGTAAAGTATGGATCAGTTATCCCCTAAACTACGTATTTACGTGAATGATGCGTCAGTTGTCCCCTAAACTACATATTTACGTAAATGATTGTTCAGTTGCCCCCTAAACTACGTATTTACGTGAATGATGGGTCAGTTGCCCCCTAAACTACGTATTTACGTGAATGATGGGTCAGTTGTCCCCTAAACTACGTATTTACGTGAATGATAGGTCAGTTGTCCCCTAAACTACGTATTTACGTGAATGATTGTCATTTTCCCCCTAAACTACGTATTTACGTGTATGATTGGTCAGTTGTCCCCTAAACTACGTATTTACGCGAATGGTGGATCATTTGCCCTCTGAACTACGTATTTATGTGAATGATGGGTCAGTTGCCCCTTAACTACTTATTTACGTGAATGATGGGTCAGTTGTCCCCTAAACTACGTATTTACGTGAATGATGGGTCAGTTGCCCCCTAAACTACGTATTTACGTGAATGATGGGTCAGTTGCCCCCTAAACAACGTATTTACGTGAATTATGGATCAGTTTCCTTCTAAACTACGATTTTCGTGAAGCACAGGTTAGTTGCTCCCTAAACGACGTATTTACGTAAATTATGGGTCAATTGCCCCTTAAACTACGTATTTACGTGTAAAGTATGGATGAGTTGTCCCCTAAATTGTTGGTCAGTTGCCCCCTAATACCTATTTACTTGTAAAGTATGGATCAGTTATACCTTAAATTACTAATTTATGTGAGGGATGGATCACTTTCCCATTAAAGAACGTTTTTACGTGAATGATGGATCAGTTTCCTCCTAAACTACGTATTTACGAGTAAAGTATGGATCAGTTGTCCCCTAAATTGTGGGTCAGTTGCCCCCTAATACCTATTTACGTGTAAAGTATGGGTCAGTTATACCCTAAATTACTAATTTATGTGAGGAATGGATCACTTTCCCATTAAAGATTGTATTTACGTGCAGGATGGATCAGTTCAATAAAATTGAACTGTTAATTGAAGGGTTGATTAGGTAATTATAAAATACGTATATTCTATGGAAAGGTCAGTTGTTCCTTGGGCCTCACTTGGACATATTAACGTGAAGTATACCTATATGTCGTCCACTAATTGAAGGTCTTCCAGTCACTGATATACGTAATACTGTGAGACTAAATCCACTTATAATGTTATTTAACTTAGTTATTTAGATGTAATGTTTTAACTAGAAGACATTAAAGGTAACGATGTTTCGAGTAGCCAACAAAGCTCCACCTTAAGCTGTCGTGTCCAGGACTAATTACCTCCTTTCATCCTTTAACTAGATTTGTGTAAGTATTTGGATAAATCCTTTCCTACGCAAAGAAACAAAACAAGAGAGAAGGATAATTTATTTCTAACGTGCAAATCTGGGACATGTGTGGAGTTGCAGCTTTACGTTTAATGAGCCACAATGTTTTATACATAAGTAATACTCTCTGGAATATTTATTTCTTGCAAGTAAATACTTTTGATTTGCGACTTTTTTGCTCACTTTCGTAGCAACAATCACAATCGATTCACTGTAATAGAATGAAAACCTTAGAAAGCTGATTTTATATTTTTAATTTTGTTTTTAGTATAGTGTTTATATCACCTTGATCACAGTCTTATAACATAGTCAAGACACTTCCATTGCAGCTCTGTGGAGCTAGCACGACGTTAGCGCTCGAAGTAGTTGGACCGTACAACTATACAACAATACCGTTGTAATGCATTGAGTATTGCAAAGAAGGGGTACAATAAAAATATACAAAATGCCATGACCAGTATACTCATCATCAGTCATTGACATTTACTAATCACATCTGTGGATGTAAACAGGACAGAAATACACGCTGTTCTACTCCCACCACTAAGATCGCTAGTGTCGTACTTGTCACCAATTGTTAACTAAGTGTTACGACTGTATGTTGATTCAATCATATCAATACATTGTTGTTTAAAAATCTGATAATATCAATAAATAGCATAATGAATTAGTCCATGAATTTTTTCATCTAATTTTAATTGTATAATCCAAATACCAAATTTGTAGTATTATAAAAAATATAAATGTAACTCTGAGAGCTATTTTTTTTAATTAAGTTAAAAATAATTAAATTTTTTCACCAAACTCTTACATATGATAAAATACAAGTCTATTGTATTGATAAAATACATCAATAGTAGAAAAAGGTTTTTTGTTATGTACGAAAATTTATCGATTGTGTACGTAAATTAAGGTAACACTTTCAATTAAATCGGGCATTTAGATTATTACTAATACAGTATTTAAGTTGGAGCATCGATTGATAAACACACTGGATCCTAAAAAATCAAATAGTGTAAACTGCTATCATGTTAATTGTATTACTTAACACTGCATATAAACATATATAACATTACACAATTATTACTAATGAGAGATTTTACAATGTAACAAAACAGTAGCATAAATAGAGTAAAATAGGAATACATAAGGATTATTTCAAGTAACTGATAACATCATTCTGTACTGTTATAGATATACAGCTAACATTATTGTTCCATTTGTACCATACTAATTTCCTTACCAAAACTAGAACTAGATATCAAGAAACGAAGTTCACCAATTAAATATGTAAACTTTCCTTGATTCATAACGTATGTTGCCAAGCTGCTAGCTAGACTGTTTGCCGATGAAACCAGTCACAGCGAGGCAGATTGAGTTATTCACCAACACTCTCACAAAGACAGTTGATTTGGTTTGCACAATATCAACTGTCAGTTCTCCGGATATGGGGTAGAATGTGTCATTTCTGTACATTTAACTATCATGAGATGTAGTGGTTATTGTTATAACTAGTAATAACCAATGTGTTATGTTATGATTACTTTAATACAACGGAACATAATTATTAGTTTTGTTTTGTTCTATTAGATACCTCCTAGATAAAATGTTATAAATAGATAGATTGATTCTTGAACATGCTATTAATACCTCTCAAATATAGTTAATAGTGTTCTAGTCCAATTGAGTCTAGGGGGTTGTCCCTTGCAGCAGGTCGTCTAGGGCCGCGGGTCGATCAGTACAGTGACGTAGTCCAAGAGGTAACAGACACCAGAAAAATGAGACTCACTCTGAACTAACAGATATACTGAGGACAATTACAAGGGATATTATGAGACTAGAGGTAGAGGTAACCACCCCAGTGGTGGGTCAGTGAGCAAGTACAGCTTCGTTCTGTACAGTGGAGGGATTCCTAAGGGAAGATAAGGACGCCAACGGCTATAGTAGACTTTAGTAGCACCAAAATAAAAAAATAAATTATACTAAGAATTGTAATTAATAATGCTTCTAAACTAACGGAACAAACTGATACAATTAACTTTAAAAACAGCAATTGTTATACTATAAAATGCATTAAAAATGTATAACTGTTTAAGTCATTTAATAGGATTTTAGTGTTATTATAAGAAAACTATTATAAGATGTGTATACATTGTTATAAATGATTGCATGTTAGTATTATTATGTAATAATGGTTCTAATATTTAATATACCTTTTTAAAGATTATATGTATGTTTTACAAAGAGATTTATTGAGGCAATTGCTCAAAGCTCGCTCATACATTATTGTCCCTGATATGTCTCTGACGTCATAATTCAGGCTACGTCACAACTAATGGATTAATTATCTAGTTATAACAATAGTACAATACTACATGTAATAGGATCCTAGAATTTATATAGTAATACTATCATTTCCTATAAAATAAAATTAATAAAACAGATATACTAAAGCGTTTTGAAGATACTTAAAAAAGGTTTCAACCTCTATCCCGAAAAATGTATACATATGTGAACAGCACTGGTCGTAAGCAAGTAGGTTTTACAATATACAATTGTATTTTAAATATTTTTCACCTGTTATTGATAAAATATTTTACACTAAAAAGCAAATTAAAACTGCTCTAAATATCTCAAGCTCCACAAATAATTTATAATATTGTGAACACATAATAATGTTGTGTTATGAATACAATAATAATTTAGGGTGTCAGATAAAATATTTTGTATACATTTATTAATTATGTGATTTTTTTTAATAAAACATTTTTAAGATACGTACGCTATTTTTTCGTCTTTACTTTCCAATTAAAACCATTATAAGTGTATTAATACAACAAATAATGCATAAAATATTTGAGTTCCATTAAATTTAAATATCTACAACTAATTTCAAGCCATTTTATACAATTCTTATTTCCTTCAAAAGTAAAGTCGTTTTATTAAATATCAAAACAGCTTATACTGATATTCTAGTACTATAATCCTAAATAAGTTGTAGGTTTTAGGTAAACAATTCGTTTATTGTAATGAGTCGATGATCAAATACTAATTATACGCTTTGTATAAAAGGCTAATCTACCAATTTTAATAATCTTATCTAATGAACGTTCAACTGAATAATGAGTAGCTAAATATAACAGACTATTGATGGTACCTTCCTGTGTTAGTTGCCAGGGCTAACGTGTGTTGGCTGTCACAACAGGCCACATCAGACACAGATTAGATTGGAGTGTAATTGCACGTTAACAGCTGTTAAGATTGTTACTACAAATATATAGTGTCATTATCATTGTTATCTTTCACAATTTAAAACCAGATAATAATATTTATCTCAATTTACATAAAGTACTTTTTCATTAATTATGTAAGTTTGTTAATCAAAACTCTAATTGTGTATTATTGTTTAGCTTGTAAATAATGTGCTCAGCAGCAGTGAACAAGTATGAACTCTTTAGATATACTCATTTTAGTTACGTATGCATTTTTCTTTATGAGGTTAAGTGTAAGAAAGGACCTAATGGTCCTAACTTTGCATCGGTAAATAAAACTTTTTTCATTTTATTTATGAATGTAAACAAATGAGTAACAAGTGACGTACCTTCGTCGATAAATAATGTATTTTTTAATTAGTATTTATTATTATTATTATTACATGCGAAAAAGACCAGTAAATGATCACGCAAAGTTCACTTATGGGTCGTCCTTTTTCTCCTTTGCCAAGCAGCCTTCAATTTTTCTTTCATAATGGATCTGCGTTCTTCTGTCCATTTAGCTCCTGTTTTCTTCTTTTGGTCTCTCTCTGATTCTACTTCCCATTTATAAATTTTGGATTTATAGGTGGATCGGTCCGAAATATCATTGATAGAAATCTGGGCTCTGGACAAATCCTTCCTGATTTCCGAGGTCCACTTATTGGTTAAAATATTTTCAGTGTTCTCTAGTAAGATTTTTGTTAGTCTATTTTCAGGAAGACGCTTGATATGCCCGTAAAATTTTAGGCGTCTTTTTCTGATATCCGCGGCTAAGTTTGAGAATTCTTCCACTCTAGTTCGGGACTGAAGTCGGTATCCTTCATCAGTGAGTCTTGGGCCGAGAATCTTCCTGATGATTTTCCGTTCTTCTTTAAGGATGTTTTCAAGTATCCCTTTTCTGGTCAAATCAAGAGTTTCACTCGCATATAGGACTTCAGGTTTGATGACGGTATTGTAGTGGTGAATTTTGGTAGAAATTGATAGGTATTTTTTGTTATATATGTTTTGAGTACGACCAAAAGCCCTCTTCATCTTTTGGATCCGGGAGTCCAAGGCTTTAAGTTCTTTCCCTGATGGTTCAAGGATTTCTCCTAGGTATCTGAACTCTGTTACTTTTTCGATATCGCCATATTTTGTGTTCAAATTTTCTAGGTCACAGAAGTTGGTTATTACCTTTGTTTTTGAAAAAGAAATCTGTAGGCCAATTTTTTCAGCGCACTCCTTGAGGGTTTCGATTTGGGCAATTGCCTGTTGACGGGTTTCGGCCAGGATGGCTAGGTCATCTGCAAAGGCCAGGCAGGTAAGTTTTGTTTGATTTCTGGAGATTTTCAAAGGGTTCCAGTTTCCTTGTTCTTTTAGTTTGTTTTCCCACTCTCTCATGACTTTGTCTAGGGCTATGTTGAAAAGGAGGGGAGATAAGCCATCGCCTTGTCTCACACCAGTTTTTATCTGGAATTTTTCCGAAAGATTCCCCATGAACTTTACTTGAGAGGTGGTGTCAGTAAGTGTCAATCGGATAAGTGCCCTGGTCTTCGGGTCTAGTCCGTATTCTTCCAAGGTTTGTAGTAGGGATTGTCGGTCGATGGAGTCGTAGGCTTTCTGGAAGTCGACAAAAGTACAGATGGTGGGTTTTCTACGGGTGTTTCTGTATTTTAGGAGGGTTTTCAGGTTAAGGATTTGTTCAGCACAGGACCTGTTGGGCCTGAAACCTGCTTGGTATTCCCCTATGAGTGGTTCTACTTGTTCTTGTGTTCTTTTCAATAGGGCAGCCGAGAGAATTTTGTAGGGGACTTGTAGTAGGGAGATTCCTCTGTAGTTGTTCACGTCTGTTCGGTCTCCCTTTTTGTGTAGTGGGACGATGAGGGCATTTGTCCAATCTTCCGGTAGTTTCTCTGTTATCCAAATTTCTTCAATGATTTTAGTGAGTTCTGTTATTGAGTTACTTCCCATGTGTTTAAGTAGTTCGGCAGTGATGTCATCACTTCCGGATGCTTTGTTGTTTTTAAGTCGTTGGATATGTCTTTGAATTTCGTCTAGGTCAGGGGCGAGTGAGTCCGTGTGTGGGTTCAGGTGGGGTTTTGGTTGGAACTTTTCAGTGGGTTCGGGACAGTTAAGTAGAGACTCAAAGTAACGGCCAAGTTCTTTAGTATTTTCCTGGTCTGTTAGCGCCAAATTTCCGTCTTGTTTTCTGAAGCAGAGGTTTCTAGGCGTATATCCATTGAGACGGGATTTAAAGACTCTATAGAAGTCCCTAGTATTGTAGTTTCTGAAGTCTTGTTCAGCCGACTTAAGTTGGTTTTCCAAGTACTTCCTCTTGGTTTGCCTGATAAGTTTGGAGGCTTGCTTTCGGGCTTCCCTGAATTTCTTTTCAGTTTCTGGAGAGCGGTTGCTAATAAATTTTTGGTAGGCAATTTTTCTCATGAGAATTGCTTGGTCACATTCTTCGTTCCAAAAGGGGTGTCTGTTTCTTTTCCGTTGTGGAATCTGTTCTTGGGCATTCTTGATGATTTTCTCATGGAATTCTTCCCAGGTTTTTGCTGGGATTCTCTCCCATATTTCTTTGAGGTTGGATTTTTCCAGTAGCTGTGTGTTGAGCTTTCGGCTGACCTGGCATTTCTGGTAGAAGCGTTTTGGAGTGAATTTGACTTTTATTCGGATTAAATGATGATCCGAGTCGATGTTAGCACCTCGTCGAACCTGAACATTATGTACTTCTTTTTGTGCAGGGAATGAAATAGCTATGTGATCAATCTGATGTTTCCCACATTGGGTGTTGGGGCATTCCCAGGTGAAGAGTTTGTTGGGGTTTTTCCGAAGTGAAGTTGACATGATTTTGAGGTCGAACTGTTGGCACATCTCGATGAGGCGTTTACCATTTTCATTGGTGTTTTTGTGGGCAGAGAATCTTCCTGCTGTTTTCCTGTAGCATCTCTCTTTGCCAATTTTTCCATTGAAATCTCCTACGAGTATGATTGTATCCTTCTCAGGGATTTTAGTGAGAGTTGCTTCGAGTTTGGACCAGAAGTCTTCAGTCTGTGTCTGATCTTTACATTTGTTAGTGGGAGCATGAGCATTTACAAATGTATAATGGCGGTTTCCACATTGAAGTCTGAGAGTCATTAGTCTGTTGCTTATTGGTTTTATTTCTTTGACTGAATTTATGATCTTTTTGTGGACTAGGAAGGCCATGCCTAGTATTGGGGTGGCCTTGCCTACAGTTCTACTGGTTTTACTTTTGAATATACGGTAGTTCCCGTAGTCTGCTGTTTCTGACTCTGTGAGTCTTGTTTCTTGAAGGGCTAGTAGTTGGATTTTTTGTTGGTCTAATTCTGATGTTAGTCTCAGGAGTTTACCTACTTGAATTAGTGTGTTGATGTTAAAGGTACCAATGTAGAAGGGTTTTTTAGTGGGAAGTTTGTCAGAGAGCTCCGACTCTCTCTTTCGTGTAAGTCCGGTCCCTCCAGAATCCGAATGGCCGGTTGCCGCTTTCGTATTCACTTGGCGGGTGGATTGGTTACCACCTGGAGTAATGTTGTATTTACTTGCACGATTCATAGTGAGCTTGTTCTCAAGAGTTGAGTTGATTCTTAGTAGAATCGGAGTACAATCAGGCTGGTTAGTTCCTGAAGGGTGTTTTAACAGCCGCTCCAACTAGGAGAACAGACGCTGACCAGAAGCCGACCCACTGGGTTTACAGACACATCTGGAATTTGGGTGTTCGCTAACAGTTTCACCATATTTTCATATGGCTACTCACAGGTTTTGGTTTTGGTTCCTCTGCCTTTCCTACCGTTGGGAGTACTTATCCTCTTCCGCTAGCAAAGTCATTGACCTGTTTTCATCCGTGACCCTGGCGGGGGCCCTTACAGGGTGCTACCATCCGGGCCAGATGGACCCTGGTTTTTTAACGAGGTTTTTACTCCTCCGACTCCTCATCCCTATCCAATTTGGATAGGTCCCGGGCTTGTCACCGGCATAGCTGAGTTATTAGTATTTATATAATATACAAATTCGTTTTGAGAAATTATTAGAGCATTAAAAATCACTTTAATTTTAATAGCTTATAATTTTTATATTCTTTTATCTCTCAATTTTTTTCAATAATAATTTTAATACAATTTTGACTTTGTTGGAGAGTTACGTAAATTAATTAAAAATTGAAATAAATTTCTTAGTATAATTAATTGAATAGTGAATATTATTACATATGCGTATCATTATACAAAACCCCTATGTAATAACCTGATGTACAGTAATTGGTGAAAACACCGATAAATAGCCATGATAGTTTTCCTGTTTACTTCTATCTATGAACTTCCTTTGTAACCAACGTTTAATCCCATGTATGAAATACTATAGGGTTTTGAAAGCATATTCCACCCGTTAGGCATTATCATAATCAGCATTTATAAATAACAATCCTATATTTATATATTTATCAATAACAGTTTCAATGAATCATAGTGGTGAAATACTCATCTAATCCCCCACACACCCCACATCACAGCCATTCAAACGCCGTCTCTTTAATTATATGAAGACCAACTGATCCTCCCTGAAAAGAACGAAGTGGACAGTCATTAACTATGTCAGTTTAGTCTTGCCATTAGTTTTCATCAGTTTAAAATTTATTTTTATACACATGTCATATAATAATTAGAATATTTTAAAAGGATGACTTTATTATAATAACTCCATTTTTGATAGTTGACAATGAACATTCTTCCTCCATTAGTCTCCGTAGAGATATTAAATGAAAAAAGTCTTAGTTGTATAAAACGTGTAATAATTGGTGAGGTTAGGGCTTTAAGGTTCCCTTTAAGGTTAAATAACATCTAACCATTATTATTATAATACAAATAAGTGCTTAAAAATCAATATAGTTATTAGTGTATATGTAAAATAATTTATTTTATTATAACAACACAAAAGAGAAATTCAATAACTTAAATAATAGTAATAACTTATATAACAGATTTCTATACTAACATCCATACAAAAAGATAAACTTGCCAATTTGAACCCATCATCCTCCCATACCATGTCGTCAGCATACACCTAGTACTGCACAAGTCGCTCATCCCACGAGCCCGGAAGAGAACCGTAACTGCATCCCAAAACTGATCGCGCCTTCAACACCTCTAACACGATCAGGAAGACTATTCCAAATTCGACAAGCGGTTACATTAAGAAGTTCTATCGTGGTGAACTGACAATTATGAGGGGATCAACACTGAGTGTTCCAAGTACTAGCCTCATAAATATAAAACATATGATCGAACAAAGAATATTATGTATTATGTCTGTCAGGGACAGTTCTATAAGAATCGTCATAAATGTTTTTTTAAGTTTTTCCTTTAGTTCTGTTTATGATTTATTTTGAGTTTCATTAATTAGTAAGCAATTTTATCTTAACATTGTTTATAACACTCTATTTTTAAATAATTTTCTTATTTACTTTTATATTTTGTGATTTTGTTTTTCTATTGGATAGTTATTTATGTGTTTAATACATATAATTATTATTTGTTGGAGACGAGCAGATTTATGAATGAGGTTTTGTGTTCATCTAATTTTAGTCCGTGTTTGAAGGCCCAAATAGTAATGGCATCAATTTCAATGTTCATATTAGCAACACTACCAATAATGTTAGTATATTGGTTAGGAAAAAACTGAATGTAAATTTGTAAGTCGTTACTGTACAAGTGAGAAAAAGATTTTAATAACACTTATGACGTCAATAATATGTATGGAAAATAATAACGACCCAAGGACTGAACCCTGTGGTATCCCTCGAGTAACTCCAGTACGATTTCTTCGTCACTAGTTCCAACATACAGCTGACGATCCGTCGAATAAGAACTCGTCCAGTTACGCTTCTATAGAAAACCCTATCTTCGAAAAGTTTCGAAGAATATAATGATAATAAACACAGCCGACGACCTTAGAAAAATCAAATATTATTAAACTCGATAAAAGTGTATTAATTCCAGAACGAATATCAGCAATAACTTTCAATAGAGCAGTGGTAGTACTGTGGTTAGACCGAAAATCATACTGGAAATGGGACAACTATCGAATTACAATAAATATTATATGCAATTTGCTGGTGGACCACTATTTCAAGACATTATTTTGAAAAAGCTTATATCAATACTAATGATGTATGAATGTTATGAACTAGCCATAACAATTTACATAACGAAAAAATAGATAATCATTTTTAAGGTAAGGTAAACTAACATAATTACCTAAAATAAGTACAATATAAGTTTGGTAGACTTAAAAGCTGGTGTTTCCATCATTATAATTATACCGGTGTTTATTACATGGCAGTTTATTATTATTATTATTATTATTTTACAAATAACCAAATTCAAAATAATACAAGCAAATTAAAAAGTAAGTTAATATTTGTATACTTTTTTATTTACTATACATTATACGGGACGAAACCCCATAACTCATTTGCTTATCTCTTATATTGTTCTGTCATTAATGTAAGACCACTGGGCTTGACAGATGGTAAGTAACTAACACATCTAGAGTGGTTAAAATCAACGTAACTCTGGTTACAATAGTATTACTAATGTTTTTATATTTATGCCAAAATCGGCTTTATACTACAACTCCATATCCTTTAGACTTTGAGTTTTTGTAAGTCCATCAGATCCTAAATGCATCAATAACAATAACAACTTTTATTGAAATTCCAATATCATGATTTTTTCATTTTCATTGCTACGTAAACATTGGAGCTCTTTAATCAATTAATCAAGAAATATTTACAATAGGGTGGATTAGTATTTGAAATAAAACACATTTAGTAAACGGGCGCACACTAATTTATAATATTGGCTTAAGAAAATGATACTTAAAAATATTCTTAAAATTAAAATTTAGTAAATAATTATCTCTCTCCTAAATATTTATAAATATATAGTTAAATAATACTGTCAGTTATTTTAGTAGTTATGGTTTTTATTTGAAATTTTTTCAATTAAATGCTTATTAAAATCAATATATTTTAATTTAAATAATTCTTTGAATGAAATAAATATCGCTCTTTTATGCATTACTAAGTAATTAATGAAATTTTTGTCAGTGACTTTTCCCTTACTTAGAATTACTTATGATAAAAGCCAGTTAAACTACAACTCTAAGTTAAGGTCTGTAAAGTTTAAAATAAGCATTGTACACTCAAAATGTGAAAACACCGACTCTATTATGACAAGTTTACAATAAGCACTATTAGCAAAAAATATATAGTATAAGTAAGTTTGAACTTAAATAAGTTAAAACAACCTTTATTTCACCAGCTGATGGAATTTGCTACAAAACACAGTTGGGATTGGAAACGTCTATCACATGACCCCCCCCTAACATACACACAGTCTTGGTTATTAAGTTGTAATACTAAATAGTTTTGTGACATTCTTCGACATTTTTGTGATTTTTAGATTCCTTCCTATTAGACCACATTTGTGAAAGTTTGAATAGTTTCCCACATATTTTAAGATTTTTATATAATTTGTACATTTCAAAAATTGTTCTAGATTTTAGTAATTTTTCAAGATTTTGTGAATTTCTTCCATTCTTCCATTACTTCAAATATTTGAAATCTATGACAATTATATGAAGATCTTTTAGATTGACCCAGATATGTGAGAAACCTTTTTACTTGTTCTAGGATTGCCGCGTATTTTTTTACAATTTCCAAATACGTATTTTTCAACATGCCAGACATTTACGAAGATTGTTGAGATACTTTTTGACATTTTTATGTTAATTGTTGAGTTAGTTCGGATTTAGTTACAATTTAATGGACAATTTAACATTTTTTTGACATATTTGAGGTATTTATTATATTTTGGCAATTTCAAAATGTTTGATATCTTTTAGATTTGTCTAAAATCTAAAAGATATTTATACAAGAAATTTTTTTTTAGAAATTCTTATAAAAGAAACTTTTATACAAGAAATATAAAATGTCTAATTTTATATTTCTTGTAAAATGTAGAGTTTGTTTAAATTTAGTTACAGTTTAAAATTTTGTTTTGACATGTAATAGGATTTTCATATTTTCGGACATGTTTTACATTGAATTTATTACTAATTTTGAAATTTTTCTACACTTGTTGTAGTATTACGTTTTTTACATTTTCCAATGTTTTGAAATTTATGAAGATGTTTGACATATTTTAAGATCTTATACATTATTTTATAACTTTGAGGATTTTTAAAAATGATTAACATAATGCGAAATATTTGAGATTTATGAGATTTTTTTTCAGATTTAGTGAGAATTGTGAGAATATAAATATTTGTTGCAAGATTTAAACATTTTCAAGAATTTTGAGATATTTTACATTATTTGAATATTTTGCTTTTTGACATTTTCGAAATCTTTGAGATTTTACCAATACTTTTTTATGAATTTTGATATTTTTTACAGTATTGGGAATTTGTATGTATTTTTGACATTTTTGAAAGTTTTGAGAATCTTCAAAATATCAAACATTTTTTCAAGAATTTTTAGATTGATTGACATTTTGGGGGATTTTGTGTTTTTTTTTATATTTTTTATAATGTTTGGGTTTTTCAAGATTGTAGACATTTATCAAGTATTTTGATATATATTAAATGTTTTGGATTGTAATATTGTTTTGAAATCTTTTAACTATGGAGTTTTTCAAGTTTTTTGAAATGTATAATGAATTTTTAGATATTTTGATAGTTTTTATGGTTATTCGAAAAATTTGAGATTTTTTAAGATCATTGACACATCAAGGATTTTTTTACATGTTTTCAGATTGCTATGCATTTTGAAATCTGAAAATTTTTTAGTATTTTCAAGACTTTAGACATTTACTAAGAATTTTTAGATATTTTGATATTTTTGAGGATTTTTATGTTTTTTTGGACATTTTCCAAATGTTGGAGATTTTATTCAAGAATTTAGACATTTTTCTAGACGTTTAAGATTTTTTGACATGTTTCACACTATTCAAAATATTTGAGTTTTTGAGAATGTTTTAAATGTTTTTAGATTTAGAGAATATGTGAGAATTTAAATACTTTTTAATATATTTTAGAATTCATATGTTTTTATAACATTTTCATAATATGTAGCTATTGGCACTAACATATTAATATCAATCAATCAAGTTTTATTGCTAACTAAACAATTAAAGATTTTGATTGAAAGAGGTATGATTTAGAAAAACTGATTTAAAAAAAAATATAATTTAATCTTAACCTTTTAAATGTTGCTATACTTTATGGAAAAGATATCAGCAGAACAATGTAAACCATAAAAGGAAATAGAAAAAAATTACATCTGAACTACGGTCCAGAGTAAAGTAGTTTCCAAGAGGTATCAGACCGTACATTACCCAGCTTTCTGTAAAGACTTGGCAGAAACTGCTGGACGTAAATCAGGTCACTTTAACGTTTCGACAGCCAACCTATTACTGTGGGATGTCAAGTGCTCTTATTTACACCACAAGCTACATGTACAATACTTGGCAGAAATTGCTGGGCATAAATCAGGTTACTTTACCTTTCGACTGTCAACTTGCTGGCGTGGCTTTATTCTTATTTACACTACAAGCCAGAAGCTACAGTTTGTAGCTTTTTTGGCTTGTCTTTTAGCTTACAGCAGGTTTGTACTTGTACAAATACAATAGGTTGTACAAGTACAAACCTGCTCGTGCTTGATCTCCCTAACTACAACATCCACTACATCCTACCAACAATTCCACCATCTAACCCGTGGAACCGCCGCGTGAAAGACTTCCCACCATTGGCCCCACCATCTGCTTTCAGCATCACCCCACCAAACCCCAAGGAACCTGAATCCAATACTTCAAACCTACTTCAGACTTCTCCAAAAATTCCTCAACCAAGTCACAATTGAAACCCTCAACACCTTCCTCGAGAGTAAGTTGTCAGTGAGAGTAGCCATAGGACCTTTGATTCACTTACTTGCATCATCCTCACCTCTGTCACTGCAAAGGAATATAATAGAATATCGTTTATTGTATTAACAAAATACATGAAATTGTACCGCAATCATCAGTTAAAAGGTTAAATATTATTTTTTACAAATTAGATATTAAATGGTCAAAGTAAATTTACTATATTAATTAATTATTTAAAGCATTAAGCTACACAATCACTCCAACAATGACTTATTCATACATACAAAATCTATAAATTAATTCTCACCCTGCACTAAATGTGGCTTGCCTGTCCATTCCCGATGTCAGGTTGATCAGTTATACGCTAAAAAATCTCTCGCACTGTAGAAGGCCTTGGATATTGAAAACTGTTTAATGGATATTGAAAACCTTTAATGCCTTATACATCATCAGACATTTATACTCGGATTGTAAACTGTTGATAAAACAAATTCCTACCTGTGAAGGGAATGTTCGTAAACCACCGTTCTGTGTTGCCCAGTTCGGTAGTTTTCCCTGCCTCTAGTTGCGTAACTCAGGACTTCAGTGCCCCATGTTAGGGCACATTCCTAATATAACTGTAGGACTGCAGTCAAGAAGTAACGATCTCAGACAACATTTTATGAAATTAGATTTTGTTGCATTTGTTTTGAGATTAATGTCTGTGAAATATCGGATGAAGCTATTTAGTTCCATATGCGTCTGGACTTCCAACACTGTCTTAGATTTTCCACTAAAGCAGTGTGTCGTGTCATCAGCATATTGGACGAAACGTCCTTGATATGGTGATGACGCTGCGTTATTAACGTAAATCAAAAAGAGTAAAAGTCTAAGTATCGTTCCCTGGGGGACACCAAATTTCAAATACCTTGTTTTTGATATTTTACTAGACACTTGGACAGCCTGAGACCTTCCATCTAGGTACGAGTTGAGCCACAAGAGCAGTACTCCCCGTATTCCAATAGCTTTTAGTTTGCTAAATAGAGATCTATAATCTACGCAGTCAAATGCCTTCAAGAGACTAATGAATAAACTTAGTACTTGCTCTTTATTTTCCAGGCTCTCAACCACCATGTCAACCAGACTAACAACCGCGTCAATTGTCGACATTCCCTCTCTGAAACCAAACTGGTAGCTTGAAAGAAGGTTGTATTTTTCTATAAATTTGCTCAGTCGTTTTAAAAATACTTTCTCAAAAGCTTTACTAAGGACAGGGAGAATTGATATTGGACGGAAATTGTTAATATAGTTGGGATCTCCCTTTTTAAAGAGAAGTATGATTTTTGTGACTTTGAGAGTTGAGGGAAATTGTCCAGACGAAAAAGAAAGATTAATTAAATGTGCTAAAGGAATCAATATGTGTTTATAAAACTGCTTGATAAACCAGGTAAACATGTGATGGATGTAATTTTTTTTTTTTTTTTTTTTTTTTTTTTTTGGAAGACTGTTAATTATTTGAAAAACTTCTTCTTCTTCTAAGGCCGGAGCCAACACCAGTGATGAAGGTGGACAAGGGTTACAGTCCAGGGTGTGATGTTTAGGACCTTTTGTTGTCATATTTTGATCAGCCTTCATGAAAAAATTACTAAATTCATCTGCTTTGGCAGCAGGTTCTATGATTAGTTCACCATCTTTATTTAAGTATATGTTTCTTGATTTGTTTAGATTTTTGATAGAATTTATAAAATGCCATGCCTGTTTTAGAAAGGTTTGGGGATCCTATTTTTTCTATGTCAATAAATAGGCTTTAGCAGCTCTAATGACATTTCTGTACACATTTTTTAGTTATTGAAATATTGCTTGAAAAAAGAACCACCACCGAGTCCATGTGGCCATCTACCAACCCCCTAAGTCCGTATTTATACAAGAACAAATTTGCATTCCCTAGGGACGGTCTGACACTGCTTAATACCAAATCCAAATGTCACCCCCCCCCCCTCACCGATTCACTAAACACTCGTGGTAGGTGGGCGGTGCCCAATAGCTTCCTCATACTTGCTCACACTGCGACAACCCTCCACACCCCGGTCATGTAACACCCAGCACAATTCATAGGACTAAATTATAACTTACATCAGTCCTACCTGAGCCTCCCCCCCCCCCATTGGTCCTATCCTCAAGAAGAATATGATAACAATCCTCCCATCTACTTTTTGATGTTATTTTCAAGTTAATTTCTAAATTGATCTTTTAATCTACATGATTTCCTTTTGTTTCAGGCCTGATGTTTCCTTCGGACCTCTTCCCCGGGGACCTGAGCTGCCTTCTTGCCTCGAGTCACCCTCGTCCAATCCTATTCCAGGCTGAATAGGTTCTAGTGGCCTATAACAGCCATAGCTTTGTACTACACTTTCCCGACTCTAATATTTCACACTAATTATCATGTATATGATATTAATGATTATTAAATTAACACAATAATGGAATAATGATTTAGGTTTATTAACATAATTAAGGTAAAAGAGGAAGCGTTGTCGCGTGAAGCTATGAGTGATGTATTCAATGGGTGCCTCATATGTCAACTCATTGAATACGTTGGTAGAGTGTGGGCTCACATTTCAATTAACTTGTTAATTAATTTTTAAAGACTGCCTCAATTTTTATTAAATGTTTTTACTTTTATCTTATTGTCGAATTTTATGTTTTATGCTGCAATTAGTTATATTACTTCATGTTATCTTGATACTGTAATAACTTATCGATGTATAGAAGTTCCGTGTATTAGAATACACTTGATACTGTTTCATTCCATTTTTTAAGAATTATTACCGTATGGCATTAAGGATTAGCATCAACATACTTTAGGTTTGTTATGGCCATACTTCAGCCAATAATTATTAGTATTTTAGAACGGAGTTATTATTACATGAAATAATGTATTTATTATTTGGTGATGACTGATGTGATAATAATTAAACAAGTCACTTCTTGTTAGTACAACAATGCATTGGAAATTAAAAACATACTAGTTCCTATGCTTATATGTTATATTTTGTAAGATTTATCAAAGTATTTTCACAGTCAATAACTAAACAAAGTGTATTTAGCATATTATTTAATGAAACAATTTCAAAATATTTTACGTTCTATGTTGTCTGGACTCAGAAGTATTCTACTGGCCTGGTTTTTAGTTGTATTGTTGTCTTGTGATAATATTCTGTATATGTATAATTCTCGAATATAAAGTCAGACCTGTCTAACAAGGCTTATTATTTATATCATTTATTATTTTTGTATAAAAATTAGTCATATAAAATTAAAAAAAACGTGGTAGACTGTTTTCCTTAGTATTAAAAAATGTCAAAAGGTTTCATCCAAGTACTTCATTACTAACACAGTTTAAGAACAAACACGATTAGCTTTTGAAACATTGTATTACTCTTTACATTTATGTGATTCCTCCACATTGAATTTATAATGCATGTGTGTTTGACAATCGATAATTGTACACCCTTCATAATCCCAGAAAAATCTACATTGTCAAAAAACAATAATGTATTACAATAGGCTGAAAAGTTGGCGTAAAATGTCATTTGATAAAAGGAGGAGTTTAAATATTTACTTGTAATGATGTTAGAAATCTAACATTAGAATTTATTTATAAATATTAAATTCATTACTGCAACTACTAATGTATTCACGGTTACATTAACCATTCTGAATCATTATTTTAGTAAAGAAGCCACAAACACTTCTTTTCCCCAAAGATTTATTTCAAGTTGGAAGTAAGAATAAGCAAAGATATCTTCCTTACAAACTCAACGGAGCGTATTGTATCGGTTTTTGTTATTTCCGATCAGCTTACATCTGAAAGTTTACTAGGTTGGCAGAAAACTGCCGTTCCACATATAAAATCAACCGAGTCATAACATAAAAATCATCACCCTGGCACAAGTAAATTATTAGTGAGATAAACTGCAGTTCTTTTTGATCGATTGATTGTTGGAAAGCATTATAAGTACCACACAGGTTATTGGAACTAGTTAAACTTTGTTTTGATGCTCCATGAAGGGAAACATTATTAGTAAGCGATCAATCAACACCCTTTAACATTAGACCCTACTCAACATTCTCTCTGAACTTATTAATTAGCTGGTAAAAAAAATTACAGTCTTTGAAATGTAGAGAACAAAGAGTTCTTTTAAGTTGTTGGACTTCATTTTTTTTATATTCGTCTATAAGATAATTAACCCAATGTTTGCAAACTATATACATCTTTATACAGTATTTAGTTTGCAAACTAATACGTCACTTTATATAGTTTTTTTATGTATTTCTTTTAGATAAAAATAAACCAAATCCAGCACAAACAACCATGCCCTATTATAAGTATCATATTCTCAATACCTAGCTAATATTTATGTATAAATACTTAATTTAAATCTGTTTCTAAAATTAAAAAAACATCATTGTAATTTTAAATACCTTTTTGGTTTGTTATTTTGAATTATTGTAAGTAGAAATCATCTAGAAGACAACATAAATTCATTTTACATAGGGGCCTAATTGATAGGCAAAGTAGTCATGCAAACTACTTTAGTTTAATAGTTTTTATAGATTAAAGAAATTTTAGTTTATTTTAACAGCTATAGAACTTTAAAATGTATATTTCATCTACTTTAATCATTTATTCTATTTAAAAAAGAAAATCTCCACAGCTAAAATGGAAATAAACATTTTTATAAATAATATTCGAACTCTTATTTAAGGGACTAATGCACTGATAGGTTAAAGAAAAGATCAGCTGTAAAGTAAGGCCACAATATGGCCTTGCACTATATAACACGCTTTCCGAATCACTAGTTTCCCCGTTTATGTTTTATTGTGCTTGAACATATTTCCGGATCGTATTTTCACCATATGACCGCATTTACGAAGACTTTAACATCAGTTCCAAAGATTTTTGTCTATACATAATATTAAAAAGTAACATATTTCTGAGTATTAACATTTTTCACATTAAGTTAAATCATTCCGTGTTCGAGTGATACATTTTATTTTAATTATTTAGACAGTACTTAGTACGTTATTAAGACCTAGGGGATACCCCTGCTTCGCGTGCCAACCCCGCACTCGCTACGCTCATGACACCTCGGCCTTTGGCCTTGGCACGTAACTTTTGCTTTAAAATATTCGTAATTAAACAGAATTAAGTAAAATCACATTATTTCAATTCATTTACAGTAGCTCCCTCACTGCACTTTGCACTCTAGTTATACGATAATAATTATAAACAACCAATGTTACTACTAAGCATATTTCAAATGTTTTCATTTTATTTAACAGCTGATGATAACATACACACAAACAGACATGTATTCGCTCTTTTATAATTAACTTAATATTTTACTGTGCTGCTCTCTGTGTTTAACCTAACAAACTATTTGGACCATTTAAATGAGCTTGAATTGATCTTAGAACTTAGGCTTAAGCGGTCGGTGTCATAACTAGAATCTACATTTTCCGGTGACAACCGCGTCAAGGTACTATCTACAATATTTACAAAATGACCACACGTTTCGCCCATACTGTGATGTGGCATCCTCAGTGGTTTCTCACCGGAAAATGTAGATTCGAGCTTGAATTGGATAATTTAGGACACCAACTATTTTTCAATAGTTTATAGACAGCAGGATTATTATATAAACAGTGAAGCCATCCTTGGAGTCAGTGTGAGATATTGGAGTACTAGCTGTGTAATTTGTGTGCATTGTGACCGCTAAATGTAGGCCTATGTCAATAGGCTGTTATTGAGGCAATGTAACAATACACCACGGTCTCATATAATCCTTTGAACCTTTGTAACAGAGATATATATTTCATAGTGGTTGAATTAAAAAGTTAAGTATTTGATTGATTGTAGTGTAAACCACCAAAAATAGGACGATGATAACTGTGGCATGTGAAGCCCCCCTCCTCACATCTCGCCCAGCAATATTGTCAAATATAAATTTGATGAAAATATTGATGATTTGTCTAAACATACGTTGCAGTAAACAAATACTATCATTTGTTGTAAATAGAAAGTCATTTTTTAGTAAATTCCACAAATTTAATTTTCATCAAGAGCCCTTTCAAAGGTTAAGGCATCTTCAGTTATAAATACATAATAGTTTGTACTATCATTTGTTATTACAAACTACGGTACATAGAAAAGGAGACGGTAGATGTCACGCACATCTCCAATGACGTCATATTGGCGAAATTGCAAAAATAAACACAAAATACTGTTCCAATCCCCATAATTATAATTCCAGCTGATAAGTGGTAAATAACTATTTAGCTCAATGCTTCTATGTAATTGGTGACTTTAGTTACCAGTATTTAATAAAACAAACAAACCAGCTGATTTCACCATGTGACGTCACAGTCTACTGCGCAGACTCGTCGTGATAACTGACGTCTTTTCCAAACAGTTACCATGTTTGTGTTATAATGAACGTGTTTTGGTTATATATTAGTGATATAATTACGGATAAAAAACAGCTATTTCACTTGCTTATTATTTAATAGTACTTTCTACAGAATATAAAATATTTATATTATTATAATGCTATAAACAATTACAGGATTAACACATACCACAGTTATTTCTACCACTACGTTCTAGAGGCATTTAAATACTATCATACAGTTATTTTGTAATCAAAATGCCAATCAAATTGACAGTATTGAACATACGCATACTTGTCATAGACGATACATTGTGGTTTGGTGATTCTCATAAACGATATGGCAACACCACCTAAAATGTCATCGGACTAGTTTCATGCGGTTTATTCTAATAACTGTCACCGGTACATTTTTACCACCATTCCACAATCTAACCGATATTCTAGCATGGCATTGGAGGTAGTTTTTATTTACAGACAAAGTACAATAATTATAGTGATACTAATTAGTTAGTAGCTATTTTAAATCACCTGTTTTATTTTAGATGCCTGCTGAAAGAAAGCAATATGTTAGACATTCTACATTTGGTTTATAGCAATTAAGAACACGGATAGTCTTTGTAAAAAATTGTATCCTAAGAAGTATTGCATACAAAATATTTAATGAAATTATTTGTCTGAATATGAATTTTAACATTAATTTTACTGATACATATTTATTAGAACTAAATTTTCATTGATAATGCACTTCGAATGGAATCGAATGGAATCGAGTCGAACCGAAAAGAATTGAGTAGAATCGAATCTAGTCGAATGGAATAGAATTGAGTCGAATCGAACTATATATTTTCTTGCATGAAATTTTATAGATTAGTATATTTATCCTTTAACAACCCTAATACGAACTTTAAGATAAATTATTTTTAAATTGTCTAACAGTTTAATTCTTACAAAACTAACAATATCTAACTGAACAATATAACAAAAACAAAACAATTCGTTTGTACATAAAAGTGGTATAACTATCAGCGTAAATAAATAATATTTAATAATTTTATAAAGTTTTATTTTAGTAATAAATTAATTTGGTTACCAACGTTTCACAATATAACTTATAAGTGTAGTATAGTATTGGAGATAATTTCAATACTTCGAGAGACAAAGTGCATTGTATTTTTTAGAACCACTATTTTTGATTAAAATCGATTGATGAATTGCATTTCAAAATAGTACTTCCTAAAGAAATAACAGCAAACAAACATTAAAGTAATTTAACTGATTAATATTATTTTTTTATTTCAAATATAAGATTGTTTGTTGTTATTGTTGTTAAATATTATTAGTTTTCCGTTAATAGACGAGGTGATCCTAGATATGTATCTAATTACGAAGGACAGCCGGTGAACTAGTTCAATTACATCAAGTGTCATCCCACTAATAGTTAAGGTAACTAGTTAACTACAGTTCAATTACAGCAAATATCCTTCCAAATATAGTTGGGTCAACTGTAATACTACAGACAATATCTGTACTGTTATCGAGGAACTAGAGTCTCAATTACCGAGCTATTAAGATCTTACAACTTATGGAAATTAATTAGATTTCATAACTGGACAGCCACTGAATTACTTTTAACTATAAAAAAAAATTATTTAAGTTACCTGGGCACAGCCAAGTAATCCACTATGGGTTGTTAATAGTTATGAAGTTATTAATGTTTAATTATTTATGATTGAACATTTAGTTTCGAAATTATTGGTCGTTCCAACCAATAGTGGATCACTTGGCAGTACTCAGGTAATTTTAGACCTTTTATTGGTAATTAGTTTTTCCTGCTAATTTATAAGGTATATATTAATTCTTAATTAAAAATTACCAAAAACGTTATGCATAGTAATTAAATGAAAGTTACTTTTAATTAAAATAAAAAACGTATTAAAATATCAAAATACACTGTGTCGTTTGTTACATAGGTAAACGTATCTAACATTAAGTAAACAAATATTATATAATAACAAATCTACGCAAAGTTTTGAATAGAAATACAAATTCTTAATGCAACATATAAATAGGGTGGATATGTGATTTACTGTTTTTAGTTTTGGTAAAACTAGTGTTATATAAAATTAAAATGTAACTCGAAATTAAATATTTATTATGTTACTTATCCCATGATTTATCAATGAATACAATGGGCCCGATAATTAATTTAAATATTTTATAGTAATCTCTTTAGGCCATGGCACGTTTCTCTTCCTGCTCCCTCGTCCTCTACTCCCTGGCCATGACACGTTCATCTTCCTGCTGCCTTGACCCTCTACTACCTGGCCATGGCACGTTCCTCTTCATTCTGCCTCATCCTATACTCCCTGGCCATTGCACGTTCTTCTTCCTGCTGCCTTGACCGTCTACTCCCTGGCCATGGCACGTTTCTCTTCCTGCTGCCTCGTCCTCCACTCCCTGGCGATGGCACGTTTCTCTTCCTGCTGCCTCGTCCTCTACCCCCTGGACATGGTACGTTTCTCTTCCTTCTGCTTCGTACCACTACTCCCTGACCATGGCACGTTTCTATTCCTGCTGCCTCATCCCTCTACTCTCTGGTCATGGCACGTTTCTCTTCCTGCTGCCTCATATCACTAATCCCTGGCCATGGCATGTGTCTCTTCCTGCTGCCTCGTAACACTATTTCCTGGCATGACACGTTTCTCTTCCTGCTGCTTCGTCGCTCTACTCCATGGCCATGGCACGTTTCTGTTCCTGTTACTTCGTTCCACAACTCCCTGGCCATGCCACGTTTCTCTTCCTGCTTCTTCGTACCACTACTCCCTGGCCATGGCACGTTTCTCTTCCTGTTGCTTCGTACCACTACTCCATGGCCATGGCACGTTTCTCTTCCTGCTGCCTCATACCACTACTCCCTGGCCATGGCACGTTTCTCTTCCTGCTATCTCGTCTCTCTACTCCCTGGCCATGGCACGTGTCTCTTCCTGCTGCCTCATACCACTACTCCCTGGCCATGGCACGTGTCTCTTCCTGCTGCCTTGTACCACTACCCCCTGGTATGACACGTTTCTCTTCCTGCTGCTTTGTCGCTCTACTCCCTGGCCATGGCACGTTTCTCTTCCTGTTGCTTCGTACCACTACTCCCTGGCCAAGGCACGTTTGTCTTCATGCTGCTTCGTACAACTACTCCCTGGCCATGGCACGTTTCTCTTCCTGCTGCTTCGTACTACTACTCCCTGGCCATGGCACGTATCTCTTCCTGCTACCTCGTACCACTACTCCCTGGCCATGGCACGTTTTTCTTCCTGCTGCTTGGTCGCTCTACCCCCTGGCCATGGCACGTTTCTCTTCCTGCTGCTTCGTACTACTACTCCCTGGCCATGGCACGTATCTCTTCCTGCTGCCTTGTACCACTACCCCCTAGTATGACACGTTTCTCTTCCTGCTGCTTTGTCACTCTACTCCCTGGCCATGGCACGTTTCTCTTCCTGTTGCTTCGTACCACTACTCCCTGGCCATGGCACGTTTGTCTTCATGCTGCTTCGTACAACTACTCCCTGGCCATGGCACGTTTCTCTTCCTGCTGCTTCGTACCACTAATCCCTGGCCATGGCACGTTTCTCTTCCTGCTGCTTCGTCTCTCTACTCTTTGGCCATGGCACGTTTCTCTTCCTGCTGCTTCGTACTACTACTCCCTGGCCATGGCAGGTATCTCTTCCTGCTACCTCGTACAACTACTCCCTGGCCATGGCACGTTTCTCTTCCTGCTGCCTCATCCCTTTACTCCCTGGCCATGGCACGTTTCTCTTCCTGCTGCCTCGTACCAATACTCCCTGGCCATGGCACGTTTCTCTTCCTGCTGCCTCATCTCAATACCCCCTGGCCATGACACGTTTCTCTTCCTGCTACCTCATCCCTTTACTCCCTGGCCATGGCATGTTTCTCTTCCTGCTGCCTCGTCCCTTTACTCCCTGGCCATGGCACGTTTCCCTTCCTGCTGCCTCGTACCAATACTCCCTGGCCATGGCACGTTTCTCTTCCTGCTGCCTCATCCCTTTACTCCCTGGCCATGGCACGTTTCTCTTCCTGCTGCCTCGTACCAATACTCCCTGGCCATGGCACGTTTCTCTTCCTGCTGCCTCGTACCACTACACCCAGGCCATGGCACGTTTCTCTTCCTGCTGCCTCGTCCCAATACTCCCTGGCCATGACACGTTTCTCTTCCTGCTACCTCATCCCTTTACTCCCTGGCCATGGCACGTTTCTGTTCCTGCTGCCTCATCCCTTTACTCCCTGGCCATGGCACGTTTCTCTTCCTGCTGCCTCGTACCAATACTCCCTGGCCATGGCACGTTTCTCTTCCTGCTGCCTCGTCCCAATACTCCCTGGCCATGACACGTTTCTCTTCCTGCAACCTCATACCTTTACTCCCTGGCCATGGCATGTTTCTCTTCCTGCTGCCTCGTCCCTTTACTCCCTGGCCATGGCACGTTTCTCTTCCTGCTGCCTCGTACCAATACTCCCTGGCCATGGCACGTTTCTCTTCCTGCTGCCTCATCCCTTTACTCCCTGGCCATGGCACGTTTCTCTTCCTGCTGCCTCGTACCAATACTCCCTGGCCATGGCACGTTTCTCTTCCTGCTGCCTCGTCCCAATAATCCCTGGCCATGGCACGTTTCTCTTCCTGCTGCCTCATCCTCTTACTCCCTGGCTATGGCACGTTTCTCTTCCTGCTGCCTCGTACCAATACTCCCTGGCCATGGCACGTTTCTCTTCCTGCTGCCTCATCCCTTTACTCCCTGGCTATGGCACGTTTCTCTTCCTGCTGCCTCGTACCAATACTCCCTGGCCATGGCACGTTTCTCTTCCTGCTGCCTCATCCCTTTACTCCCTGGCTATGGCACGTTTCTCTTCCTGCTGCCTCGTACCAATACTCCCTGGCTATGGCACGTTTCTCTTCCTGCTGCCTCGTACCAATACTCCCTGGCCATGGCACGTTTCTCTTCCTGCTGCCTCATCCCTTTACTCCCTGGCTATGGCACGTTTCTCTTCCTGCTGCCTCGTACCAATACTCCCTGGCCATGGCACGTTTCTCTTCCTGCTGCCTCGTACCAATACTCCCTGGCCATGGCACGTTTCTCTTCCTGCTGCCTCGTACCAATACTCCCTGGCCATGGCACGTTTCTCTTCCTGCTGCCTCATACAACTACTCCCTGGCTATAGCACGTTTCTCTTCCTGCTACCTCGTCTCTCTACTCCCTGGCCATTGCACGTTTCTCTTCCTGCTACCTCGTCTCTCTACTCCCTGGCCATTGCACGTTTCTTTTCCTGCTACCTCGTCTCTCTACTCCCTGGCCATGGCACGTTTCTCTTCCTGCTACCTCGTCTCTCTACTCCCTGGCTATGGCACGTTTCTCTTCCTGCTACCTCGTCTCTCTACTCCCTGGCCATTGCACGTTTCTCTTCCTGCTACCTCGTCTCTCTACTCCCTGGCCATTGCACGTTTCTCTTCCTGCTACCTCGTCTCTCTACTCCCTGGCCATTGCACGTTTCTCTTCCTGCTACCTCGTCTCTCTACTCCCTGGCCATTGCACGTTTCTCTTCCTGCTACCTCGTCTCTCTACTCCCTGGCCATTGCACGTTTCTCTTCCTGCTACCTCGTCTCTCTACTCCCTGGCCATTGCACGTTTCTCTTCCTGCTACCTCGTCTCTCTACTCCCTGGCCATTGCACGTTTCTCTTCCTGCTACCTCGTCTCTCTACTCCCTGGCCATTGCACGTTTCTCTTCCTGCTACCTCGTCTCTCTACTCCCTGGCCATTGCACGTTTCTCTTCCTGCTACCTCGTCTCTCTACTCCCTGGCTATAGCACGTTTCTCTTCCTGCTATCTCGTCTCTCTACTCCCTGGCCATTGCACGTTTCTCTTCCTGCTACCTCGTCTCTCTACTCCCTGGCCATTGCACGTTTCTCTTCCTGCTACCTCGTCTCTCTACTCCCTGGCTATAGCACGTTTCTCTTCCTGCTACCTCGTCTCTCTACTCCCTGGCCATTGCACGTTTCTCTTCCTGCTACCTCGTCTCTCTACTCCCTGGCTATAGCACGTTTCTCTTCCTGCTACCTCGTCTCTCTACTCCCTGGCTATAGCACGTTTCTCTTCCTGCTACCTCGTCTCTCTACTCCCTGGCCATTGCACGTTTCTCTTCCTGCTACCTCGTCTCTCTACTCCCTGGCCATGGCACGTTTCTCTTCCTGCTGCCTCGTACCAATACTCCCTGGCCATGGCACGTTTCTCTTCCTGCTGCCTCGTACCAATACTCCCTGGCCATGGCACGTTTCTCTTCCTGCTGCCTCGTACCAATACTCCCTGGCCATGGCACGTTTCTCTTCCTGCTGCCTCGGACCAATACTCCCTGGCCATGACACGTTTCTCTTCCTGCTACCTCATCCCTTTACTCCCTGGCCATGGCACGTTTCTCTTCCTGCTACCTCATCCCTTTACTCCCTGGCCATGGCACGTTTCTGTTCCTGCTGCCTCATCCCTTTACTCCCTGGCCATGGCACGTTTCTCTTCCTGCTGCCTATTACCAATACTCCCTGGCCATGACACGTTTCTCTTCCTGCTACCTCATCCCTTTACTCCCTGGCCATGGCACGTTTCTGTTCCTGCTACCTCATCCCTTTACTCCCTGGCCATGGCACGTTTCTCTTCCTGCTACCTCATCCCTTTACTCCCTGGCTATGGCACGTTTCTCTTCCTGCTACCTCGTCTCTCTACTCCCTGGCCATGGCACGTTTCTCTTCCTGCTGCCTCATACAACTACTCCCTGGCTATAGCACGTTTCTCTTCCTGCTACCTCGTCTCTCTACTCCCTGGCTATAGCACGTTTCTCTTCCTGCTACCTCGTCTCTCTACTCCCTGGCTATAGCACGTTTCTCTTCCTGCTACCTCGTCTCTCTACTCCCTGGCCATGGCACGTTTCTCTTCCTGCTACCTCGTCTCTCTACTCCCTGACCATGGCACGTTTCTCTTCCTGCTACCTCGTCTCTCTACTCCCTGGCCATGGCACGTTTCTCTTCCTGCTACCTCGTCTCTCTACTCCCTGGCCATGGCACGTTTCTCTTCCTGCTACCTCGTCTCTCTACTCCCTGGCCATGGCACGTTTCTCTTCCTGCTACCTCGTCTCTCTACTCCCTGGCCATGGCACGTTTCTCTTCCTGCTGCCTCGTACCAATACTCCCTGGCCATGGCACGTTTCTGTTCCTGCTGCCTCATCCCTTTACTCCCTGGCCATGGCACGTTTCTCTTCCTGCTGCCTCGTACCAATACTCCCTGGCCATGGCACGTTTCTCTTCCTGCTGTGCTCATCCCTTTACTCCCTGGCCATGGCACGTTTCTCTTCCTGCTGCCTCGTACCAATACTCCCTGGCCATGGCACGTTTCTCTTCCTGCTGCTTCGTCTCTTTACTCCCTGGCCATGGCACGTTTCTCTTCCTGCTGCCTCGTACCAATACTCCCTGGCCATGGCACGTTTCTCTTCCTGCTGCCTCATCCCTTTACTCCCTGGCCATGGCACGTTTCTCTTCCTGCTGCCTCGTACCAATACTCCCTGGCCATGGCACGTTTCTCTTCCTGCTGCTTCGTACCACTACTCCCTGGCAATGGCACGTTTCTATTCCTGCTGCTTTGTACCACAACTCCCTGGCCATGGCACGTTTCTCTTCCTAGTGCCTCGTCCCAATACTTCCTGGCCATGGCACGTGTCTTTCCCTGCTGATTCGTACCACTACTCCCTGGCCATGGCACGTGTCTCACATACTTCAGTTAATGATATTTATAAGTAATGTGCCTTTGTATGTTCATAAATACATATGCCTCTACTCTATATACGGTACCGGTAGAGTGGAAAATTTTAATTTTTTTTAAGTATTTAAAAATTATCTAAATGTTTCTTGTCTCAATATTTAACTCAGTTAAATTGAAAATGCCACTGGCCACTGTTTATAAAGAACACTAGTACATTCAATTGTTACACTTTGGCAACATCTGGTATCACTACTAAAAAAATTTATAGTATTGTTAGTTTTACTAGAGTTGTAATTAATATTTATTTTTGTAATGTAATTGACAATATTCTATGAGATTTCCAACAACTAACCATTTAGATCAAAATGTATATTGTTAGCCAATAATGTATCACATTTTATATTGGAAATAAACGATTCCAAAAGTACAAATTTTTTAAATATAATCAAACAGACATCTATTACTCCACAGTTATAGTATTGTACAATAAATATTTCTCAATTGTTACATGTTTGGTTACTTGAGAGTTCATCTGTCAAGCGGAAGTGGGGTGGGGGTACAGATTAGTGGGAGTGCCATTAGGAAAACAATTAAACGTCGACAGTGAAAATAACAATGCCAATACGCCTTTCATCAAAACCGACATCTTTAATCACGGCATTTTAAGAAATTCCTTACATTTTTCCTAGAATTTCTTAGAAAACAATATTAGAAAATTTCTTAAATATTGTTTGTGAAATTATTTTCCATGTTTTCATAGTTAGAAAGCTAATCGACTCTCACAACATTTACAACTGGATCTTGTGTTTAAGTGGCTATACTGTATATACATGTACAGGTCTTAGTGTTATTTTAAAACATGGAAGACAATCTAAAATAAAAATTTATTATTTTTGCATGGTTTGGTTTTGATTTTCTTTTGAGACAGTTACCAAGGAGAGTGGTCGGTTTTTTAAAGTGTTATATAATGATTAATATGATGAACGGATAGGAAAAAGCATATAAATAATGTAAAGGAGTTTTTTATGGTTCATATAAAATAACGATTACTATACTTAAGGATATCAAAGTTTATTTATTAACTGTTTTGTCATGAAATTTATAAACACTTGTAACTAAGTTTGTGAGATAGTTGTTGTGAAATACAAATTTCTAAAACACTTAAAATGAATAATCAAAGCGTGCTAACTTAAAAAATTTAATAAATAGTATAACAAAGTTTTAAAATTCTTTTTGTAATTCACATGCAGTTTTATTAATTAGGTTGACAACAATAATAAAAACCGTGAAGTGATGAAAGTAAAGTATTTAGTAACGTTTTACTTTCAATCATGAAATTATTATATGAGTTTATGACAATCGTTTTGTATACAAATAATTACCATAGGATATATCTAATAATATGTTATTATTTGTTAAGTAAAACACCAAAATTAGAAACGTCGCAATACAAAATAAGTAAGAACTGAAAGGTTTGTGATTGGCTTACCCCACGTGAGCAAGAGGTACTTTAATCGATTTGAAGGGATGTATTTTAAGATCCAATTTGATTCCGAACAGCTGCGATATCGAGTTGTCAGAAAATACTGCCTCTTGCCATTGACGGTCTTAACTCGGTTCATCTTCAATTACAATTCTACTTTTGTTAAACTGAATAAATTCTATTTACGTCTGAACTATAGACTTTTAAAAGTCGAGGTTTATTGGGTGATGATTATTAGCTATTCATATTGATTAATTAACCAACCTATTACGTGTTAGTAGACATTGCAGCCAACTGGAAGGGCAAAGAACACAATTGGCGACGTAATTAATTAAAAATAAAAAATCGTAAGGGACTATTGTAATGTACTTGAATAACCTTAAAATAATTTTATACTGATATGTAGATAATATTTGGAGATTTTCAATTCTTCAGATTTTTAAGAAACAAACAGAACGTTTCGACAGATATAACGATCTCCTGTCGTCTTCAGGTGTACTTACTAATTTTGCCTAATTCTAAAACTATTTTTTTACCTTAACTTATACTAATTTAAGAAAACATTTAACACTACATGCTTAGGTACTACGGATTACTGTTACGTCAGTGAAAGGTTCTTAAGTATTTTCTTAAATTAAAATAAGTAGTTTCAGAAGTAGGCTAAGTTAGTAAGAACGCCTGAAGACGACAGGAGTTTTTTATACCTGTCGAAACGTTATGTTTGTTTCCTAAACAATTGAAGCATTGGAGATGTCCAAATATTATCTACCTATCATGAACAATCCAATGTTTACAAATAAATTTCAAACAACAATCTTATACTATAAATTGATTTGGCATTAGCAGTCCAATTACATTATTAAAATGGTGGATATTAGTTACATAATGTTGTTATTAAATTAAACCATCACAGTTGAATAAAAACAAGTTCAGTACTCATAAACAAGTTTACTAATTATTCGTAATTGGAAGGATTATGTCATTTATAAACAGAGCAATAGTATTACAGACGGATACAATCTAACTACAACAAAGGTAGCTCACCACTTGTGAACTTCTGTCCCACTTGGCCTTTACGTGTTTATAGGTTAGGGTCAATTGAAATAATTATCCACCAAACAATTAATTACTGACTACTTTATCCCCAGGTTTAAACTATGATATGTTTAAAGGAATGTCACCACTGTAATTATTTAACAAACAGGTCCATTACCCAACGATTTCTGTAGAAACGTGTAGAGCCTACAAAACACTCGGCAGTTAATTCAAACCGTATAAATTCATTTATGTAAAAGAGTAATTAACTTATATTTTTATTGAAAATTCAACAATATTCAAATTTAATACAAATAACAAATATACATAAATAATACATATTACGTGGTGTACTCGTGATCTGGGTAGATGACTTTAGGTTAGTTATTTGGTATCTTGCAATTGATTGGTAACCACTTATGTTGCACCAGTGTGTTAGTGGGTGGATAGATTGGTGAAATTTCGATTCTATGGGTTGTTTTTTGACCATTTTTACAAATGTATTAACAAGATGACTAAATGTTCCACCATACTTGATTGTTGCCAGTTGGTGCATGTGATTTGGTCAAAAATAAAAACGGAAAAAATCACAATTAATTGATTATTATAATAGAAAACTTTATTGGTTAATGACAGTTTATTAGCCTCTCTTAATCGTGGGTTCTTATATAAACGTTCTTGATTTATATCTTCCAGTTGGATCAGGATGTGTTGCAATAATAGAAGTATACAGGGTGGGAAAAAATAAAGAAACACTTTAAGGGTCTGCAGAGGCTATCGGAGGCTGTCGGCCATGTTGGTTTTCATACTATAAGAACAATTTTATTTTAGAACCGGACATATGATCACACGTATCCAAACTAAACAGTTATTTTTAAACGGAATTTAACCAAAAAATTGCATTTGATCAAGAATGAAATTGCGAAATTGCGCGTTGGAATTGCTTTGTGAATTCCTAATTAGTTTTATAGATACATTTATAAAAAATATTTAGTTTGAAGGTTTTAGTATCACATATTTTTCATAACAAATATAAAAAGTAAACCCAATGCGCAATTTGGTAACGTTTAAAATGACACCCCATACATAATTTTCGGTCAATGAAAAAAGGAAAAAAATATGGATACGCAATTAACATTGTTCTTATGAGATTAAAACCAACTTGGCCGAGCCGACTGCCTCTGAAAACTCTTAAAAATATTTTTATGACTTCACTTGTACAGTTTAAATCTAGTACATCATCATAGTTATAAATAACACACTTTTTGAAACCAAGCGACATTTCCTCTTTTCAGGGGGATGGCCCATGAGGAATTGAACAAAAATCTTCAATGTAAGCCTAGGTCGAGTTTGATATCAAATGAAAGGTCTATTGAAAACAAATTAACTGTCGCCAAGGACACGAAAACAAGGACTACAAATGTTCTGTAGAAGTGAAACATACTAAAAGGAATTGAGAGGACATTTCACTTAAGTTAGTCTCTGCAAGAGAGTCGATAGTACGAAGTAAACGAGACATTCTCGTGATGGAAGGGAGCTGTTACGTCTGACAGCCCTAAGTATGCCCTGGAGGTGGTGGCTGCAACTCTCTTTGGGAAGGGAATTAATCAACAGTAGATATATGCAGGGGTAAAAATTCATTTTGTACTTGTTTTACTGGCTAACTATAATTATATTTCTCTGTAAAGATACTACTCATACTTCATTACAGTCTTGACTTTGTTACATGTTTGCTTGAATCAAAATGAGCATACATTTTTTAATTAGATAATACGTGTTGGTATAAATGCAGTACAAGTGAACGTCACACACAACACAAACATATTACAATATAAGCACAAAATGCACAAATATATTAAAAAAACTAGTACAAAACACAAATACCATAATATTTGTATTATAATATAAATGTATATATTACAGTACCATTATATTGTAATGTAAATGAATAAATATCCTTATATATAATACGTGAAGTCGTTTTTTGTCAACGCAACTCCTCCTTTATTTCTTAGCTGACTGAAACGGTTGAGGTGTCAAAAGATCTAAAGGTAATGAGTTAATTAGTGATGGGATTCTATATTGAGGCACTAGCCTAACACAATTATTGCAATGCCTGTGCACTTAATATTGTCTATACCTCAAATTATATTGCACATCATGCTAAATTCTATAATCTTCGTTGAAATAATGTTTACTCAGGTCAATGTATCTAGCCAAACAATTACATTTCATTATTCCTAGCCACTCCAATAGAATGCTACAAAATAGTACTTTTAATATCCTCGTTAAGACATTTTTTAATTGTATTTTGACATATTCAAGGGCTAAATAGTAAACAGTTATTCCATACTGAAACATACTTTGCACAAGAGAAAAATAAATAAGTCTCTTTGTGATTATAGAAAAATTTTGTCTAGTCCTCCTACACTAAACAGTACTATTCTTAGGTAATTTGTTAGATAGGCTATATGTGAATGAAATTTCCTATCTGAGTCTAAAAATATTCCCAGATATTTTATAGTATGACATAATGTAAGAGATTTACAAGAACAAACAGCATTTTGTGTAAAACTCTTTTAATCATGGCATAACAGTTCAGCATAGTTTTCTATTGGCAAAGTAAGATTTATTTTAGGCTTTCTGAAAATTATACCCTTAGTTTTCTTATTTTTTAACATAATTGAATTGTTATAAAAATTTGTATTACCAAATCTAAATCTTTCTATACTATATACAAACCTCTATTAATATTATTATGAACTAGATACATTATGTTACTATCTGCATTTTGTAATATTTTACTATGTATTTTTTAAATGTCAAATCATTTACATAAATGTTAAATAGGACCGGTGATATTATACTCCCCTGTATTAAGCCAAATTCCTGATTGTAACTATCACTAACAATATGTCCTACAGAGGTGCATATTTGTTTATTTTTGAAATAATCAGTAAAAACTGACATTAGTTTACCTTTATTCCTATATATAATAGTTTGCTGAGCAAAATATTTTAATCTACTTCATCAAATGCTTTTGTTTGGTCCTTTGCAACAGCAATTAAAAATTTATTTTCATGTAATGCCTTATTAATATCATTGGTCAAGTATTCCAAAAGGTCTACTGTTGATTTGCCTTGTACAAAGCCAAATTGACATTCACTGATTATTTCATTTTCACATAAATATCTAGTTAGTTGGTCATTAACATAATGCTCTTAAGTCCTCATTATAATATATATTGATCCAACAGGCCTATAGCTATTTCAATCATTCTTACTATTTCCATTCATAAAAATAGGCCTAGTATATGTTATTTTCATTCCAGATGGAACAATACCAGTTTCAAATATTCTTTTTATTAGATGAATGAGAACATGTTTTAAATATAATATATTATTTTGTATATCTTGTGGCCTTATTTTATCTGGTCCAACTGATGACCTTACATTTATTTTTCTTAGAGCTAACATTAGTAGATTCTCATTAATAGGCCTAAATAATATACTCATCTTACTTTCTATATTATATTATATATTCTATATTATGTTATCATGCCATTAATAGTGCCAAACCAATGTAATAATGACAGTAATAGTATTACACCATTGCAATCATGCTTATTATATTGTTACACCATTGTTATCATGCCTTTAATAATGATAAACCACTGTTATTATGCCCATAAAATTGTTATACCACTGTTATCGTACCATTAAGTAATACATCATGTCATAAATAAAGGTGGGAAGCCCATTTTTAAATTTTATTATTTAAATGGCGTCCGCCAATATACAATGGTATGACAATAAAATTGAAAAAAAATTGAATTTATTGATTCTTTTTCGGTTTATTTTTCAGCTGACTGACACTATAAGAGAATTTAATTAAATTATTACAACAAAGGGTTTTATTTTCTCTTATTAACGAATTGTTTATGATATTAGTTCTTAATTAATTAATTAATACTATCATGTGGATGAATTATTTTTGCCATCTCAGTATATTTTGTTTTTATTGCAATAAGCATTAACAGACCTAATAAATTATTTATCTTTGAGTGTTTATGTTAATTATCTTTTCTTCTGCCATTATTGAACAATCGATGTGAATTTGATTCGTAATGTAAGATATAATTTTAACCATAAAAATCATTAGTTTGAAAAAGTATGGCATTGCCCTTGTTATTTTAATATTTTAATTTGCCCAGAAAAACGAGTTAACCCTTTTAACAGGTACTTCAGCATGTCGTTAACACTGTCAAATTAACATCCGTCTGAGTGTAGTAGGATCAATACTTTTAAAAAAGGTTTTGGTGACGTGAGATATGGGACATTACTGTATACTATCTTTACACTATTATGATTATACTTAAATATAGTAGATAGATTACTAATAATGTATTTTCGTTTAGTTTTATGAATCAGCATCAAAATGTAATGATAATGTAAAATATATTTAATAAATTAACAACGAATATTTGAAAATTTAATCTTTATTTATTTTATATTTACTAACATTAATTGTTAAATTTATCTGTGAAGACGAATCTAGCAAACCCCTTCATATACGTGATCTACCCAATGGGTATTTGAATAATTGATGAACAAACAAGGACCGACGTTGGAGGTCTTTGATATGGTGATGTAGCCTGTCATATTACCTGTTGTACTCTCTGCCTCAAACACCTTTAAGTAAATTGTTATTTGGATGTCAATTTAAAGATCTGGTATACGTTTAAAAGTAGATTACTAAAGCGCTATGTAACATGTTCAAATTGGACTAATTGGAATTGTATTTTAGAGACACATTTTTATCCATAAACTATATATTTAACTGCACTGTGGTAGTAGTTGAATGTGGCAAAGCCACATAGCTTGTGTCGCTTAGAGGCATATTATAATCGCTGATTATTGTTTTTTAACCAATATTATCACAGTTAAATTTCATAAAATTCTCCTTTCGTTTTGTTTATTTTCTCTGTACAGTTACTTCAAGGTTTTAACAACTACTTCAGATCCATTTTAATTATTGAATAAGCAAAATGTACGGTCATCAGCGTGTTAATTAATATAAACAAATGGTAAAATGTCAACATTACAATATGGCTAACATTTTGTAGGGTGAAGTTCAACTGTTTTTTTATTTATTTATGTATTTTTTTTTCTTCATAATAATCCATTCTATGAAAGTAATGTTTTGCAGAAAATTATCCAGTAAATTGTTGCTTTGTAAAATTAAACTTGTTAGTTACATTATAGATTCATTTTATAAATTATATAGTTAATTAAAAAATCTCTCACATATTTATTAAAAAATAACGAATATTTAATCGTATTTAAATAAATGTTACTATTTGTTGATAATGCCATTTAGTTTGACAAATATTAAATAGAACTATAATTAAATAGTTTAAATAGCGTTAAATAAAAAAATAATAACCTCTGTTCAGTAAAAAAAGTTCCTTCATATTGAAAAATGTATTAGTTAAGGATAAGTAAGAAATTCAAAGATCATTTTAATATTATTAGTACGAATTTTATTGTCATATTTTTTCTTATAAATCGTTTTGAATATATTCATACTCATCTAGGTACGATTCCTAACTTACTTTATTCAATTATCGAAAAAGCTCTTTTTCAGAGCTTCTTTTAATAAAAATCGTATAGTAAATAAGTTATAATACGTGGTAAAATAGATCATTATTTGGATTATTTATAATTTATTGATACGAACAATATCTGTGAAATTAAGTTTAAAAACTAAAGTCAAATGATAATTCGTACTTATTTCCTTAACGTAATATAAAGATTCACATAGAAAAATAACAACTCGCACAAACCTTAAAATAATTTTCGAGTGAAATGGGGGGTTCAATTACACATTTTATGGATAAGGCAAGTGGAGAACCTTTATATAGAGGTCTCTACATCTTAGAATGTTAATCGATTACCCTTCGAACTTGACTTATTCATAACACCTATTTGGTAGATAGCAAAATGTTTATTTCATTTTGTTTTAAGTTTTGCATAAATTCAGGTTAACCCCTATATAATTAAAATAAACATCAAGATTTAGTAAATGTTTCATAATCTATAAAACCTTCTTTTGGTACGTAGGCTCACTCTTGAAACTGCTGAAGGATAAATGCGCACTTAGGAACAAACACGGAAACTTAGCTGCGGTAATTGGGCTGCATTGTTGCGTTTATATTCGTTACATACTAGGCAAAAAAGATGTAACTGATAAACCACAAATATTATATCCATTTTTATCTCTAAGGTATACTCACGTTAACTGACTGATCAACGTTTCTGAAAATTGTTGGGCTTTGGACTATGAAACCTCTCTTGAACAAGCACGTGTATTAAAAAAACTATAAAACTATTTTTAAAGTTACAATATTTGTAGGCGAGCAAAGACAGAGCACCACCAGCATGATCCATTAGCTATTCTCCTAAAAAGCTAACAAAAAAAACTATAAGTAATTATTACTCGGTAAAATAACTGCTAAAATATTTGCACAGACAATTTATTAAATAAAAACCTAACGTAATATATTACCCGCCACAGACACCGCGATAATTTAATCAACCTCACTGCTTTGACATGGAACTGTGATGTATGTTTTGGACAAACAACACTTCCATTGCAATTCTAGCGTGACCAGACTAAATAGTATTTGTTTAACACGTTGTAATAATCAAATTAACACAAGGTATGTTATTTTACGAGTTCTAATAAATTATATATTTTTATCCAGCAAATTTTATAAATTAGGTTTTACAATCTTAATATACGAATACAAAATATATGACCTGGAAATGGATTTTACTTACCATATTATTATTGATCAATGAATTTTGTTACAGTATAAAATATGACAAATAACTTTAGAATGTTTTAGCTAACTAGACAAATTGTGGCTAAAATTAAACTGTTTAAAAATGTTTCAATCAACTATGAAATTATTATTAACAATAATAATAGAAGCATATTAAAGGTGTTTCTTATTTATATATAGTTTTTTAATAAATTATTAAATTTATATATACACAGGGTGTTTGGAAACCCTTTCGCAAAATTTTGGGATTTAGTTCTGGATATGAAAACAAACAAAAAGTGTTCCTATGGTCTATCTCACTTCGTTAAAACCGTCTGTACGAATGTTTGTGATTTTTATAAAAGTAGTAATAACTCAGAAACTATAAATGCGACAGATTTTAAATATTGCATACTTAGTTAGGATAATATTACCTAAACTTTCAATAATTTTCTATATTGTTTACAAGGATTTTCTTATCCAAAACTATTTCCAAACGGTTAAACATGAATATCAAAAATAATTGTATGTTTACGTGCTATCAGCCTTACTCAGTATGTAACTTTTGAAATCAGTGGCATTTATGGTTCCTGAGTTATAATGTTTTTTAATAAAAATCACAAACATATTGACAGACGGTTGACGAAGTGAGATGGACCATACTGTTGTATGAAATTTTTTGTTTGTTTTTATGTCCAGAACCAAATCCGAAAGTTCAGCTAAAGATTTTCAAACACCCTGTGTATTTAACACAAAGTATAGGCAACAATGAGAATGTGTTATGTAAACCTGTTCTATCATTTCAAGTTTAGTATCCCCAAAGTCTGTCATTAATCGAGCCACAAATATGTGGGGAATCAACAGTTATACATTTAATTATTAAATAGATTATCTATATAGGATCAATATTATGATTCGGAACGAAATATAACATTATGAATGGTATGGTTAGTGATCGCCCATTGTTCTTGGGGGATTATCTGGCACCCAAATTAATAATATATTTGGGGGGGTGGGTCAGATTGGATCTAGTCCTATTGTTATATGCTGTTATTATGATAGTAAATAATATTTCGTAGCGTGTACATATAAAGGTTGATTAAATTAATATTAAATAAATACATCTTTAATACAATTTAACATAAATTTAACACCCATGAAAAGCCAGTCTTGTGTTAAGTCATTTACCAGTGTAACATAAAAAATATATGATATAGTTAAATTATCTTCAACTATGAACTTGGAAGAAACACACACACACACACACACACACACACACACACACACACACACACACACACACACACACACACACACACACACACACACACACACACACACACACACACACACACACACACACACACACACACACACACACACACACACACACACACACACACACACACACACACACACACACACACACACACACACACACACACACACACACACACACACACACACACACACACACACACACACACACACACACAAACACACACACACACACACACACACACACACACACACACACACACACACACACACACACACACACACACACACACACACACACACACACACACACACACACACACACACACTCACGAACGCACGCACGAGATATTTATCATACAATTATTATATTTTTTTTAACTTTTAACTATGAAGGTCCACCATAGTAACTTTTTTTCTGTTTTAAGTTTTTTTGTTTTTACATTAAGTACATCACTCGAAATTTGCTTATGGTATGAGACATAACAGTATTAATCTATACCTTTGTTTTCCTTGTTCACTTGTGCTTTATGACATACAAATTGTATTATAAGTTATAATAACGTTTGTCTTAGTTGGAACTAAACAAGTACCGGGATCCTAACAAGTTTTCACTGTACATGACATTTACACCATTATTACTCAAATTTCTTGCTATTACTCCTACAAACTGTGCTACTCGTTCTTGTAGCACATTTATATTTTAATACGTCGCTGATAGGAATTTGTTCTATAAGTTTTATAAATTATCGTATAACTTTACGAAAAAAGTGTCCATTTATTGTATTAAACATTGTTTCCTTGGCTTCTAGAGGTCATAAAATTAATTATTTGGTAGCGTTGTAATCCTTATTACATATATAGTTATGATACACCATTTTCATATGTATAAGTCAATGCAGTGATTTTATATTGATATTAATAAATTTAAATGTATCAATTTAAAGTTTTTTTATTTAAATCGAATTAAAATCACTATATTTACTTTCACGTATGAAATTGTTATATCGTAACTATATATGTAATAAGGATTACAACAAGACCAAATAATTCATTTTACGACCTCTAGAAGCCAAGAAAACAATTTTTTATTTAATTGATTAACAAATTTTTTTCTTGAAATTATAACATTTCAAATTTTATTGAAATTATAGTAAACACTCATATCAACAACGTGTTAAAATATAAATGTGCCACATGAACGGGGTTTTCCTGTAAATTTGATGTACAGTGAAAACTAGTTAAAATTCTGGTACCTTTTTGTTCCAATTAAGGTAAAAATTATTATAATTTATAATAGATTTTGAAATTCATTTTTCATAACGCAAAATTGAATAAGGAAAACAATTGTATGGTTGGAGTTTTTATAGGCCTCTTAGTTTCTTTGCAAACAACCTTCAAACTTAGGTGCACATAATTTCTGCACCGACAATAGTTGAGAAAATGACATAAATAAACGCATATTTTATAATGTTTTGATACTTTAAAAATCTAATTACGATGTTTAACAAGACGGTGTAAGTAAATGAAACCCATTTATATAAGGCTCAATGTCTTTCCAGAGAACCATGTTCTGTTGTCTGGGTGGGTAGTTTCCGTATTTTTTAAATTTCCTAAGCCTAATAATTGATTAAAGCGTTTCTCGCCTTTAACAATCAAATACGCTTCACTTTAATAAGATACCTCTGGGTCTGAGTAATTTGTAAAAACCAGTGTTGTAGAGTAAGCCAAGAATAACTTGTGAACAATAACTATATTAGAAGCTTGTTTGGTCTTTATATTGTTCATTTTGCAGCATTTTTCACTCATTGACTACTAACACATTCTAACGGACACTGCCCGACGTAAGCTTGTCTGATACTATGCGACCGACATACTACGCCAGCCTATCACTAAGGTACTTACCGTACTATAGTAAACTAATGAGCTACAAAACCATGTACATTGTCTACTCTATCTAACATTAGTATAGAAACAGTATTTAGTAATATATTTAGTAAAATCAGTTATATAGTATTTACTCAGGTTAGTAACATGCTCACTTCATGCACGATCGTTTCAGAACACACACAATGATTCACTACACAGACGCTTACTGAGGCGCACACCTCACAATTGTGTCCAAGAATTTCTTCTTGTAGTGCTCTAATTAGAGCTGCCTCTAGCGGTGGAATGGTGGAAACAGCGTATTAAAGCTTCATCGATAGTGACCAACCTTTTCCTAATCCATTGATATAGGCCGCCAAACATAAGAAACTGGTTTTCTGTTGAACTTGTTATGGCGAACCACTTGTAGTACTCTAAATACCAGTTACTTGCTGACAAACATCTTCAGTGTTGCTCACCCTTCTAGACTACTCCAAAATGTGAATTGTGAAATATTCCTTAGTGATTTCCTTTTCAGTAGTCCAACCGAGTAACTCGTATATCTAATTACATATTTAATTATTGAAAAGATAAAAAAGTTGGAAAGACATAAATAAACTTGAATAGCTTTCATTGCGGTAGAAAAATAACATAGCATGTTTCTGAATTGAAATTTCTTCAAATACCTAACTCTTATATTGAATTCAAAAACCAACAATATATACAAAAAGACAATTCAAGACTCAAAAAGAAAAGAATATGTATTGTAACATCAAAATAAGTAGTACAAGATACCAACTTTTTAATGAGTAATGAATTCCATATACTCTAAGCTAATTGAATTCTTGCTTTTAAATTAACAAAAATATATACATTATAAATCATCAAAAATAATGGATGAATAGAGCATAATATAAGTTCAAGACCAAATTAAGAACAAACTGGTGCATTAATATACTGGTTATGTTCTTGAAACATGATACATTACCACAAGATATACCAAAGTTTGTAACTGAAGCTATGGCCAACCACTACTTAGAAGTTAGCTGTAGCTTAGGTGGTTTCCTTCATTAAACCTCTATAATGCTCTATGTTTGTAGTTTGAGGGGTAGAGCATTCTACTACACGTCCGTCCCATGATACCTCACCACAAGCTGTATCCAAGTTTGTAACTGAAGCTATGGCCAACCACTACTTAGAAGTTAGCTGTAGCTTAGGTGGTTTCCTTCAGTAAACCTCTATAATACTATATGTGTGTAGTTTGAGGGGTAGAGCATTCCACTACACGTCCGTCATCCCATGATACCTCGCCACAAGCTGTATCCAAGTTTGTAACTGAAGAAGCTATGGCCAACCACTACTTAGAAGTTAGCTGTAGCTTAGGTGGTTTCCTTCACAAGACCTCTATAATACCCCAAGCATGTAGTTTGAGGGGTAGAGCATTCTACTACACGTCCGTTATCCCATGATACCTCGCCACAAGCTGTATCCAAGTTTGTAACTGAAGAAGCTATGGCTAACCACTACTTAGAAGTTAGCTGTAGCTTAGGTGGTTTCCTTCAGTAAACCTCTATAATCCTCTATGTGTGTAGTTTGAGGGGTAGAGCATTCTACTACACGTCCGTCATCCCATGATACCTCACCACAAGCTGTATCCAAGTTTGTAACTGAAGAAGCTATGGCCAACCACTACTTAGAAGTTAGCTGTAGCTTAGGTGGTTTCCTTCAGTAAACCTCTATAATGCTATATGTGTGTAGTTTGAGGGGTAGAGCATTCTACTACACGTCCGTCATCCCATGATACCTCGCCACAAGCTGTATCCAAGTTTGTAACTGAAGAAGCTATGGCCAACCACTACTTAGAAGTTAGCTGTAGCTTAGGTGGTTTCCTTCACAAGACCTCTATAATACCCCAAGCATGTAGTTTGAGGGGTAGAGCATTCTACTACACGTCCGTCATCCCATGATACCTCGCCACAAGCTGTGTCCATGTTTGTAACTGAAGCTATGGCCAACCACTACTTAGAAGTTAGCTGTAGCTTAGGTGGTTTCCTTCAGTAAACCTCTTTAATGCTCTATGTGTGTAGTTTGAGGGGTAGAGCATTCTACTACACGTCCGTCATCCCAGGATACCTCACCACAAGCTGTATCCAAGTTTGGAACTGAGAGCTATGGCCAACCACTACTTAGAAGTTAGCTGTAGCTTAGGTGGTTTCCTTCAGTAAACCTCTATAATGCTCTATGTGTGTAGTTTGAGGGGTAGAGCATTCTACTACACGTCCGTCATCCCAGGATACCTCACCACAAGCTGTATCCAAGTTTGGAACTGAAGCTATGGCCAACCACCACTTAGAAGTTAGCTGTAGCTTAGGTGGTTTCCTTCAGTAAACCTCTATAATGCTCTATGTGTGTAGTTTGAGGGGTAGAGCATTCTACTACACGTCCGTCATCCCATGATACCTCGCCACAAGCTGTATCCAAGTTTGTAACTGAAGCTATGGCCAACCACTACTTAGAAGTTAGCTGTAGCTTAGGTGGTTTCCTTCAGTAAACCTCTATAATACCCCATACATGTAGTTTGAGGGGTAGAGCATTCTACTACACGTCCGTCATCCCATGATACCTCACCACAAGCTGTATCCAAGTTTGTAACTGAAGCTATGGCCAACCACCACTTAGAAGTTAGCTGTAGCTTAGGTGGTTTCCTTCAGTAAACCTCTTTAATGCTCTATGTGTGTAGTTTGAGGGGTAGAGCATTCTACTACACGTCCGTCATCCCAGGATACCTCACCACAAGCTGTATCCAAGTTTGGAACTGAGGCTATGGCCAACCACTACTTAGAAGTTAGCTGTAGCTTAGGTGGTTTCCTTCAGTAAACCTCTATAATGCTCTATGTGTGTAGTTTGAGGGGTAGAGCATTCTACTACACGTCCGTCATCCCAGGATACCTCACCACAAGCTGTATCCAAGTTTGGAACTGAAGCTATGGCCAACCACCACTTAGAAGTTAGCTGTAGCTTAGGTGGTTTCCTTCAGTAAACCTCTATAATGCTCTATGTGTGTAGTTTGAGGGGTAGAGCATTCTACTACACGTCCGTCATCCCATGATACCTCTCCATAAGCTGTATCCAACTTTGTAACTGAAGCTATGGCCAACCACTACTTAGAAGTTAGCTGTAGCTTAGGTGGTTTCCTTCAGTAAACCTCTATAATACCCCATACATGTAGTTTGAGGGGTAGAGCATTCTACTACACGTCCGTCATCCCATGATACCTCACCACAAGCTGTATCCAAGTTTGTAACTGAAGCTATGGCCAACCACCACTTAGAAGTTAGCTGTAGCTTAGGTGGTTTCCTTCAGTAAACCTCTTTAATGCTCTATGTGTGTAGTTTGAGGGGTAGAGCATTCTACTACACGTCCGTCATCCCAGGATACCTCGCCACAAGCTGTATCCAAGTTTGTAACTGAAGCTATGGCCAACCACTACTTAGAAGTTAGCTGTAGCTTAGGTGGTTTCCTTCAGTAAACCTCTATAATACCCCATGCATGTAGTTTGAGGGGTAGAGCATTCTACTACACGTCCGTCATCCCAGGATACCTCGCCACAAGCTGTATCCAAGTTTGTAACTGAAGCTATTGCCAACCACTACTTAGATGTAGTGGTTGGCCATAGATGTAGTGGGTAATACACGTACACTTGTATTAACCCTGCCGCCCACCCATAGACTTACGATTGTATTAACCCATTCGCCCGCCCATACACGTACGATTGTATTGACACATTCGCCCACCCATACACGTACGATTGTATTGACCCATTCACCCACCCATACACATACGATTGTATTGACCCATTCACCCACCCATACACATACGATTGTATTGACCCATTCACCCACCCATACACATACGATTGTATTGACCCATTCACCCACCCATACACATACGATTGTATTGACCCATTCGCCCGCCCATACACGTACGATTGTATTGTATTGTATTGTATTGTATTCACCCACCCATACTCGTACAGTGGTATTCATTCATAATAAAAATAAAATGTTACTGTAGTCATTAATGTTTCGCTATTTATAAAAAATATTCATTTTATATATCCTTATAATAATCATATTCACAATAAGGGTCTGGATAAGTACTCCCGAAATAAGAAGGAATTCAAAGAAATATAGATAAACAAATTGATTAACATTTAAATTATACGTACAAGGGATATTTAAAACTTCCCAAGTGAGGTTAGAACACCTCAGTAAACACGATTTAGAACAATCGTACTATAAATTAATTACTTGTCCCATATATATATATACAGTTAGTACTGTCGTATAATATTGCTACGGTAAATATCACCAGCTGTTACCTCGGTTTAATTACCAATACAGCTGGCTATATGTACTGCCTTGGGGATGTCACATATCACAATGTGATTGTCACTGGAACTAGGTTACCGCTTGACATCACTTAGAACAAATAACAAACGGTATTTAGAGACGTTATTGTATTTATCTTACGTCCTACGGGCTTTTTAGAAGGACATTATTATTTGCAGCATTGAGACCCAAGAGTTTAGAAAATCTGAAATGACCTTCTATAAAGACATTCAGCTCACACTCCTTTTAGTCCTGAAAATGAAAAATTATATTTTTTTTTTTTTTTTTTTTTTTTTTTTTTTTGTTTTACACTTGTATTAAAGAACACACTGTTCAATGATTTCTAAAAACATGAATGAAAATAAACCGAATGAAAATCGTGAGTCGTTTGATTTTTATTCACTTTCAGCTAAAATTTCTGTATTTCGTGGGTTTCAAGATTGCTTTTGGCCATTCAATAATTTCAATTACTTCATAACAATTTCATTGTTTCTGTTTTCGATGGGTTAGGATTTAGTTTCCAGGTTCTAAAGTACTCTTTGAGGCCCGCAAGGACACTTGTGAGTGTTCTTCAGTAGCTGTGATGTCCTTGAGTTGGTAAGCTAAAGCAATATCATGTGCATATATAAATGTTCTAGACTTTGTGATTGGGATTTCAACGGTATAAACGTTGAATAAAAATGGAGCAAGTACAGACCCCTCAAGTAGACCATCCTTGAGCTGTCCATAAGAGCTTTCTTCTCGGGAGATAAACTTTTATTAGCTGGTTTGATGTTGTTCGTGTCCACAGCAATTCTTTAAAGCTGTACGTACACCCTGGGTAGTTCTAAACGGGCAACATATCTAGTAGTTCGACTTTCACGATTTTGTGATCCCCAGCTATGGAAGCTACCACAAACATTTTTAATTAAATAACACATTAATAAGTAAATAAATATAGTTTGAATTTTCAATTATAAAAATGTTGTTTACGTATGAACTATTTTCTTTTAAAAAAATCATAAAATTAATAAATATATTATTTAAAATGACGCCCTAAATTATTATTGAATTAATAAAACAACATTATTATGTGTTCATAATCTGAACAGTTTGTAGGGTTTGAGGTTTGAGGTACTTATTGATCTATATTGTAAAATATTTCATTCAGTTACAGTGAAAAAAACGATCGAAAATAAAATTCTATAATATAAATTTACTTTTGAACGCCCAGTGCTGTAAAAAATAGTTCCCACATGTATACGTGTTTCAGTATTCAGGGTGAAATATTTTTTGGGTAAGTTCAAAATGCTTTAGTGTATCAGATGTTATATTTTGTTTTATTTGAAATCATACTTTATTCATTCCAGAATAATGTAAAATAAGTTTTCAAATTCTATTGGATATAGTTTTGTACCATCATTTATACGACAAATAATCCATTAGTTGTGACGTAACAGGGATTATAATGTCAGAGACATATCAGGGGCAATAATGTAGGAGCGAGCTTTGAGCCATTCCCTCAATATATCTCACTGTATGTTATACACATAGACATACAGTACTATGATTGTTTACAGACAGGTATACTAAATAGTAACCATTGTTAAATACGTAAATATTTATAACAATATATATTAAAAGGAAATAATTTATACAAGTCTTAAATTTTGTTTAATATAAGAGCTAAACAAATCCTATTAAATTAAATTAATGTATGAGGTTTTAACGCGTTTTAGCGTATAACAATTGCTGTTTTAAAGTTAATTGTATAAGTTTGTTCCGTTTATTTAGAAACATAATCATACTACAAATTGTAGAATAAATTATTTTTTTTTTTTATTCTACTAAAAACTTTCATAGCCGTTGTCCGTCCTTATCTACCCTTGGAAATGTCCCTCTGCACATAAACCCCTGTACTCACTCACTCACCGACCCACCGACCTCTACCACCAGTCTCATAATATACCTTGTAATTTTGTAACTGTCCACAATATATCTGTTACTAAGTGAGTCTATTTTTTCTGGTGTCTGCTACCTCCTGGACCTTGTAAATATTCTGATCGTCCCGCTGCCCTGGACACTTGCGGCCATAGAGCACTCTTTACAAGATACGATCCGCTAGGCCCATTGAACCCGGACCTTCTGAACTACATTTAGGATATCAGTAGTATCATCTTTTATGACACGTTTTAAATCGCATTTAATTTTACACGGCTTTCGTATTTTAAAACACATGTCACTTGGTGGACACATTCCCTTTATGTAGCTATAAGTAAATATTCCAGCTATAATTTCCAGAAGGTATTTTATAGTTTAGCACAACTCCAAAATCTATGTAATAAGTAACTGAGTCCTTATAGTTCGTACAGGTATATTCTCTCAAGATAAAACATTAAAGTAGTTTCCAAAAGTTATCTCCGTTACAAGGAAAAACGTACAAGGTATCTGATCATTAATGAATTAGAGGTGAGAACAATTTGTACTGTTTAGTCTTGAAAAGATGATTGATAGCAAATCCATTTGTTTTGAACGTCATAGACTCTTTATACATATTCAACTTTTCCGGTTGGCGATCGGGATTAACCATTCATTATTTATTTATTCTATCCCCAGTAGAGTAGTGTACAAATGTATCACTTTATTGTGTGTGGTCTTATTTACGTGTAATTCGATATTATTGTTCTATATTGGCATTATATAGACAATTATAATAACATGTAGGTTCAGCTGACGATCATTGGCTTATAATACTAGAGTTCTAAGCAAAATTATACCAAGAAATAGGAAGTTATCACGGCAAAATTCATCAAGAGACTATTAAATATTTTACTTTTTTAACTGATATCTTTGTACAAGATTATTTTTTTATTGTATTAGTAATGATCTGGTAATTATATAATATTCCTAGACGAACATTAATATTTAGTGATGTAAACTGAGCTACAAATACTCTCTTATTTGTAAAAATAAAATTCCAATGTGAAAATTGGTTTGCCACATATTAATATAGCAAACAATATTCAACCACCATTGAAAACCAGATTTGGTTACAATTATTTGATCTGTGGGAAACGTATAAATAATTACCTACCGTTATGAATCAATACCGACTGTATATAATCGTAATTTATTATAAGCGATTATCTATAATTAGTGAACATATTGTTGTGCTGTTAATTCCAATATGAAATTAGGAAGTTCCATCAGAAAACTGACAAGAACTTTTATACTAAATAAAAATAACGTTTGCATTACACTATCTCTAGGACAAAGGGGTTAAACAAATATTTCGTCTGTTATTATAGATATAGTTAACAATCTCATGCCTAAAAGAAAATGACAATTTTATCAAGCCTAACCTAACCTAACAGGTATCTAATAGAACAAAACTAATAATTACGTTCCGTTGCATTAAAGTATTCATAACATAGCACATTGGTTATTACTAGTTATAACAATAGTTACAACAATCTTATGAGAGTTAAATGTACAGCAATAGTGTTATTGCTACAATACGTATTGTAGAACGTGTGTTCTACCCATATCTGGAGAACTGACAGTTGATATTGTGCAAACCAAATCAACTGTCTTTGTGAGAGTGTTGGAGAATAACTCAATCTGCCTCACTGTGACTGGTTTCATCGGCAAACAGTCTAGCTAGCAGCTTGACAACAGACGTTATAAACAAAGAAAAATGTACACGTGTTAATTGGAGAACTACGTTTCCTATATCTAGTTCTAGCTTTTGGGGGAAATGGTACACTTGAGGCACCTATTGGTTGTTTCTGTACAACAGTACAAATTTTAATATACTAGCAATAAAGATCAAATACTTGAAAGAACCCTTATGCATTCGTGTGTTATTCTATTCATACAGTATGCTATTGCATAGTTACTTTAGAAAAACACTGATTATAAGAACATTTTGTAATGGAGCATGCATGTATGTTTAAAATGATATAATGTTTATATACAATGTTAAGTAATAACATTTACATGATCACAGTTTAAACCATTTAATTTTTTTAAGGACCCAGTTGTGTAAATGTGTATTGATTTTATAGAATGAAGGCATAGTCCAATAACGTACAGTCACAACATTTAGTTACAAATTTGCGACAAGTACGACTTTAGCGATTCCAGCGGCGGGAGCAGAGTAGTGCTTATTTCTGCCCTGTTTACATCCACATGTTATTATTAAATGCCATATTACTTATGATTCATTGACTGTCGTCACATCTTTTCTATTGCTATTGTTCCACTTCTTTTCAAGACACAATGCAATACAACGGTAATGTGGCGTAGTTGTGTGGTCCAGCTACTTGGAGCACTATCGTCGTGCTACCTTCGCAGAGCTGCAATGGAAGTGTCGTGACTGTATGTTACTATACTATGAACAAGTTGCGGTAAACAATCTAGTAAAAACAAAATTAAAAATATATAATCAGCTTTATAAGGTTTTATTTTGTAGAGTTAAGCGATTGTGAATGTTGCTACAAATAGGAGCAACAAAGAAACAAATCAAAACCATTTATTTGTAAGAAATAAATATTCCAAATTCTATAATATGACGCATTAACCACACAAGTGCCACTCCACTCAAGTCCCTGATTTGGTGTTTTTGCAAAGGAGTGGGTCTTATCCAAATACTTACACAAATCTAGTTAAACGATCAAAGGAGGTAATTACCCCTGGCCACGACAGCTTGAGGTGGAGCTTTGTTGGCTACTCGAAACATCGTTACCTTTTATGTCTTCTAGTTAAAACATTCCAACTAAATAACTAAAATAAATAAGAGGATTTTGGTTTTATAAGAAAAATATTCAGTAATTTAAATATTGAACATATTGATTTGAAATTGATCGACCAAGTGTAAAATAAGACTTGTCGTATCTAGGCCGTTGTATTCGAAAAATAAAACCTACAGTACTGAATGTCACACCAAGTACAGAAAAATAATTAATTACGTATTTCAAAGAAAATGTCATTTTTTAAATCCATTTCTACAATTAATTCTATATATGTGTTTAGAAACACTTTGAAGTCATCATTAAATAAACAAAATAACTTACTAAAATTTATATAATTAATTGTTAAAAATTATAATTTAATAAAAACACTGGTAATAAAAAATGATAAACGTATTAAAAAAACTGAAACACATGAACGTGGTGTAAATAAATATGTTTTCATAGCCACCTAAGTAATCCATCCTACAGATATACTTATTGTTGTCCAGTATTTTAGCGTAAACATAACCATGCCCCATTTAAACCTTATCGATCTTTTACAATATTACGTTCATCAGAGACTGAAGGACTATCAATAAACGTACAAAAATTATCTTACCTAACGGACAAGATGTAAATGTATTACATGTTAAAATGTCGACTGGAAATCAAGGATCAACTGACTAATAAATATGTCCTTTAGTTTACATATGATCTATCCTTTACGGGAATACAGTACGTCTTTAGATGAGCATCCGAACTACCCTTCAAGTAAATATGTACTTCAGTTTACATATGATCTATCCTTCAGGGGAATACGTCTTTAGACGGGTAACCGATTCATCCTTCAAGTAAATATGTACTTTAGTTTACATATGACCTATCTTTCAGGGGAATACGTCTTTAGACGGGTAACCGATTCATCCTTCAAGTAAATATGTACTTTAGTTTACATATGATCTATCCTTCAGGGGAATACGTCTTTAGACGCGTAACTGATCCATCCTTCACGTAAATATGTACTTTAGTTTACATACGATCTATCTTTCAGGGGAATATGTCTTTAGACGGGTAACCGATCCATCCTTCACATATATATGTACTTTAGTTTACATATGACATATCCTTCAGGGAATACGTCTTTAGATGGGTAACTGATCCAACCCTCACGTAAATATGTACTTTAGTTTACATATGATCTATCTTTCAGGGGAATATGTCTTTAGACTGGTAACCGATTCATCCTTCAAGTAAATATGTACTTTAGTTTACATATGATCTATCCTTCAGTGGAATACGTCTTTAGACGGGTAACCGATCCATCCTTCACATATATATGTACTTTAGTTTACATATGACATATCCTTCAGGGAATACGTCTTTAGATGGGTAACTGATCCAACCCTCACGTAAATATGTACTTTAGTTTACATATGATCTATCCTTCAGAGGAATACGTCTTTAGACGCGTAACTGATCCATCCTTCACGTAAATATGTACTTTAGTTTACATATGATCTATCCTTCAGTGGAATACGTCTTTAGACGGGTAACCGATCCATCCTTCACATATATATGTACTTTAGTTTACATATGACATATCCTTCAGGGAATACGTCTTTAGATGGGTAACTGATCCATCCCTCACGTAAATATGTACTTTAGTTTCCATATGATCTATCCTTCAGGGGAATACGTCTTTAGACGCGTAACTGATCCATCCTTCACGTAAATATGTACTTTAGTTTACATACGATCTATCTTTCAGGGGAATATGTCTTTAGACGGGTAACCGATCCATCCTTCACATATATATGTACTTTAATTTACATATGACATATCCTTCAGGGAATACGTCTTTAGCTGGGTAACTGATCCATCCCTCACGTAAATATGTACTTTAGTTTACATACGATCTATCTTTCAGGGGAATATGTCTTTAGACGGGTAACCGATCCATCCTTCACATATATATGTACTTTAGTTTACATATGACATATCCTTCAGGGAATACGTCTTTAGACGCGTAACTGATCCATCCTTCACGTAAATATGTACTTTAGTTTACATATGATCTATCCTTCAGGGGAATACGTCTTTAGACGGGTAACCGATCCATCCTTCACATCTATATGTAATTTAGTTTACATATGACATATCCTTCAGGGAATACGTCTTTAGATGGGTAACTGATCCATCCCTCACGTAAATATGTACTTTAGTTTACATATTATCTATCCTTCAGGGGAATACGTCTTTAGACGGGTAACTGATGCATCCTTCACGTAAATATATACTTTAGTTTACATACGATCTATCTTTCAGGGGAATATGTCTTTAGACGGGTAACCGATTCATCCTTCACATATATATGTACTTTAGTTTACATATGACATATCCTTCAGGGAATACGTCTTTAGACGCGTAACTGATCCATCCTTCACGTAAATATGTACTTTAGTTTACATACGATCTATCTTTCAGGGGAATATGTCTTTAGACGGGTAACCGATCCATCCTTCACATATATATGTACTTTAGTTTACATATGACATATCCTTCAGGGAATACGTCTTTAGATGGGTAACTGATCCATCCTTCAAGTAAATATGTACTTTAGTTTACATATGATCTATCCTTCAGGGGAATACGTCTTTAGACGCGTAACTGATCCATCCCTCACGTAAATATGTACTTTAGTTTACATATGATCTATCCGTCAGGGGAATACGTCTTTAGACGGGTAACCGATCCATCCTTCACATATATATGTACTTTAGTTTACATATGACATATCCTTCAGGGAATACGTCTTTAGATGGGTAACTGATCCATCCCTCACGTAAATATGTACTTTAGTTTACATATGATCTATCCGTCAGGGGAATACTTATTTTTTGAACCCCTCCTTTCTCCACATTATTAAATAGTTATAAATGATGATAATAACAAAATATATACTCCCTGGTATTATTAAATAATAAAATATTCAGGTGAAATGCCAATAATATACATTTAAGGGCGTCAATTGTGTAATTAAACATTGACCAATCAATAGTGTCTACGTTAATACTGTTAATGCCAACCAGACCTTGACGTGTTTTGCATAATATAAAATTATCTAAACGACTGCAAAGTGACGTTAATATTTGTAATAAAGTGGGAATCCAATGTTGTATATGAATATGACAGTAATGTGATTTGTGTATTTATGTGACATCATAATCTCCGAGACTCACGACTAATGGATTGGAGCTTCTGTGGATCTGCTAATGATACACGGTGTAGATCGGGCAACAATGACACGATCGTATTTAGACGTTTACTTAGTTTTAAATAGACTATAACTTAAAATGTAGACCTTAGATACTTTGGTTGTAATGGGAATTTATCGAAACAGTTGGTCCACCATGAGCATGATACCTAAAGGAACATGATAGCCAAAACGATAATCTTTATGTATTTCAGCATCATTAATTGATATTTTACAAATTATATAATATATGAAATGTTTTATAGCTATCAAATTCAATAATGTTACATGTCTATTGGTAATAAAATAATGAAGGATGTTGTAGAAACACTACAACCACAAGCTTTTATTTTTAAATTTGAGTAATTGTTAAATCAAAATCTTCAAGTTTTGAAACTTCTTCCATATAATTTTAGTTTTAAATTCCTTATAACAGTACAACATTTAAATTATTTTGCAGTAAAATTTTCAAAATTAGCACGATCAGTATTTTATTACATTTTATCTGTTTGTAATTTGAGTGATGTCCTCGATTCATTAAACTAAACAAAATGAAATCATGATACTGTATTTTAACTTAACTAATCTTGAGGCAAATATTTGATAGTAAACAGACTATGATAAGATAATTTACTTCATTTCATATTTTTGTGTATTTTATTTGTAACTTTAATTACTTTCGTAGGCCTAATAGTTGATATTCTGTATAGATGTTAAAATGGCAAACATAGAGAATTCATGTAGCGTCGAACATTGTCACTCTCCATAACACAATACGTTTTTAATTGGTCTTTAGTATAAATAAAAATAGTATGTTATCATAAAAGTACATATTTTTCATATAAATGACTCTTAGATATTTACTTTATATATATATATATAAATTATATATTATATATTTATATATATATAAATTAAATACAACTGTACGTGTATGGGCGGGCGGGTGGGTCAATATCACTGTACGTGTACGGGAGGGTCAATACCACTGTACGTGTTTGGGTGGGTGGCTCAATACCACTGTACGTGTACGGGTGGGTCAATACCACTGTACGTGTACGGGTGGATCAATACCACTGTACGTGTTTGGGTGGGTGGCTCAATATCACTGTACGTGTAAGGGTGGGTCAATACCACTGTACGTGTACGGGTGGGCAGGTGGGTCAATATCACTTTACGTGTACGGGTGGGTCAATACCACTGTACGTGTACGGGTGGATCAATACCACTGTACGTGTTTGGGTGGGTGGCTCAATATCACTGTACGTGTAAGGGTGGGTCAATACCACTGTACGTGTACGGGTGGGCAGGTGGGTCAATATCACTTTACGTGTACGGGTGGGTCAATACCAATGTACGTGTTTGGGTGGGTGGCTCAATACAACTGTACGTGTATGGGCGGGCGGGTGGGTCAATATCACTGTACATGTATGGCCGGGCGGGTGGGTCAATATCACTGTACATGTATGGCCGGGCGGGTGGGTCAATATCACTGTACATGTATGGCCGGGCGGGTGGGTCAATATCACTGTACATGTATGGCCGGGCGGGTGGGTCAATATCACTGTACATGTATGGCCGGGCGGGTGGGTCAATATCACTGTACTAGTTTTAAAATATATTATGTAACATTTTCTTTCTTTCAGCATGTTACATATTATAAAGAATCCTACATACGACTCTTTATATTATGTATGTAGGATTATTCAATAGTTAGTACAAATGAATAATCTCAGAAAGCAATGTTAAATATTTTTGTAATTAAATATTTTAAACATATATATTATTATATATAAAATAATATCTAAGAGTCATTTATATAAAAAATGTGTACTTTTATGATAACATACTATTTTTATTTATACTATAAAACATAAACGGGGTGTGAATAATAATATTATGCATAGGTGGACAATATAAATATAAAATTGTATACATTAAAAAAAGGTTTGACAATACTTTATGTGTATAATATAAACTTCACACCACTTACGTCACTTGTGGTGAAAATAAATAAACGCCAAAGTGAAGGGAGTCATTGAACAGACATCGAAGGGGGCTTAATTACTGCTGTAGCAATTTCCATTTATAAACAGCAATGTTTCAGCTGGAGACAAAATGTTACAACTCTTGAATTACATTTAAGAATTATCAGTAAAACGAGTTATTTCTTTTTGCGTATATTTTTTGTGACTTGTTTAAGAAATATCTTGTAATTCTTATTAATATTAAACCCATCGAACGTCTATTTTTTAGATATAAAGTTTACTTCCAATTGCCTTCGTCTTATGAAAGTAAATAGATCAATGCGTATGTTCTATTCCGTATAAGTAATATTAATTACAAATATGAAACATCAATTCTAAATCTTTTAAAAATCCGCTCACTTAGATTTGTATAATTTGATTGCATATCTTTTATAAATTGAATTATTTTTCACTAAACAAAATAATCTAGCGAAGCTTTTTAATTATTTTACATGGTACATACTTCAAAACCAACATTGCATATCTTTTATCATTACCACACAAATACGTGCGCCATTAACTAGGTAGATACCAATGCTTAATTCCCATTTACGAACATAAAGGCTGTTAAGTGAATCAAAAGCCGTTTTAATGAAGATTGTACTTGTTTTAATATGAATCAGTATAATAAAACAGTAACTGGATTTATGCATTGTAAAAATAAATATGTATATATCATATATTCAATCAAAAAAATATAAATAAATAAAAATGGGAATCCTGTTTCCGTCTTTAGAAAAATATGATACGTAATATTAGTGGTAATATTTACGCAACAACGGGTAATAACACTTATGTAGCATGCGTTAATGAGTTAATTGTAATAAATATAACAATGCATGAATTGTAAAAAGCTCCAACATAATGCATGTTGGACAAAAAAGCAGTCAATTTAAATATTATTAATGTGAAAATTGGTGTGTTACATGACTATCTAGCAGTTTAACACTGTAACGGACATAGCTATATATTAATACTCACCAATATATTAAAACACGTCCTGCTGCAGAAAGCGTTTCAGAAGCGTTGTTATCTTGCAACTATTGTAGATAGTACCTTGACGCTGTTGTCACCGGAAAATGTAGATTCTAATTAAAATCACTGTTTGTATTGTCTTTTGAATTATTTTGTCACTTTAATCTGTTTAATCAAATTTGATTAATAACAATTATTTGTTGGCTTCGTCTATTTTGCTGTGTAAATAGTTCACTTTTGATACTTTTTAAACACATCTAAGATTTATTTTATAATTTAAAAATACATTTGTTGTCTTTGGTGTTAGATTGGTGACTTTTTTTATTAAAACTTAGGGACCAAGGATGTCTTTTGTTACCCAAGTATGTTGTTTTTTGTTGGATTTCCTCTGAAATGGACTGATTGCATGCACATACAGTATGAGAGTGTCATTACATAGAATTCATAGTTTTAGATTGTGCCTGGTTGTGAAAAAATCCAGATAATATTTGTTAGTGTTATTTTAAGTGTAAATTATAGATGGGTTATTGGCATCCTAAATCTGAAATGAGGATTTATTAACTAATGCTCGGAATATAGCTGTGAATTGATGATAAGTATTTCTTGTATGTTGTTATGTTACAGTAATACATGAATTTAATACATTCAACATGTGGAGCAGTAGCAGTTTATAACTGTTATTGAATGTTTATTTGGATTCTCTATAAGAGCATTTATTTTCTTTTTGTATTAACTGTCTGCCATACACGCCTGTACATGATAATTAAGCCAGCCAGACATACATATTATACAGTGGGATGTGTATTGTTATATTTCTGGTAATGTCTCCTCGAATGATATTTTCTCCATAAAAGTGTATTTTATCTCACTATACGTGGTGGAAACTTAGGATTATATTGTGAATATATCCAAAACCGTGTTTCTTATAAAATATTTAGTTGAACTTGGTGAATAAAAGAATATGAGAGGGAGTATTTGTAGGAGGATTTAAGTTAGGAATATATCAAAGCAAATACGAGTAATACGATGAATGAATTAAATATTATATTTCTTTCCAGTGTAGAATAAAAAATGAAATGAAGTACAATACAATACACAGACCTTTTCCTTTAATTCACTACGGCTTTATAAATATTATATTGTTCTAAAACATGTTCCCCTCTCATTTTTGCGTCCATTTTCATATGCCTTACCCGCTAGGAATCCGATATCGCTGGCTTTATCTTATCACTTTCCAAGAACTTAGACACGGAGAGTGCGTTCGGCTGTAAGTCAATCATTGGATTTATCAGTTTGTGACCAAATTTAGTTGCCACCAAACCTAACCTAACCTGACCTGACTTGACCTAACTTAACCAAAGCGTAATTGCGATAAAAAAAGTAATGGTAGTGATGTAACGGAAAAGGTCTCAATACATTATAGACTGAATTACAGTTTGAGAAAAAATTCTATAAAAACATAATAAAAATAAAACTAACAATTATGGTTTACAGCAAAGAAGATACATATAAATTAGTGCTATAATTAAGGAAATAAGCATACATGGGCATGACACCTGTACGTAGGCCTGAGTTGTACAAGTCAAGCAAAATTATATGATTTTTAAAATCGGCCGGAAAAACAATCATATAAAAATCTGTTTTCATGTATAAATCAACATAAATTATATTGTTATTATACACGAATACATATGATGGTATACTTGTGATATGTCGACTAACTTGCTCTAAATACTTCATAGTAACAAGCAAAAACTGTTAAGATTAAAAGCCATATAAAACCGCATTGCACGTGTTCCGATTCCCAGTGCACTTCCCAAGACAAGTGTGGGGGGAAGGGGGGAGTGTATCGATCTATCTTCAGTCGTACTGTGGGTGTGTGTGCATGAGAATCGAAATGAAAATCCTTTATCGGGGTGAAGTTGGTACTATAAAGCCTGTCTTCCACTTAACCCTTTTTACGCTGCATTTCAATGTAACATATGATCACCAGGATGCAAATGTTATATTATTATTTATCTGATTTATAGTTATGTAAGCAATAATATGGCATACATTGGTTAATAACTGCATATAATTGGATACAAGTATGTATATTTTTTTTAGCCTAGTCAGAAGTTTCATAAGATAAATTCAGTTCGATTCCAATCAGAGCTAAACAAATTATGAAAGGAATCAGTTGATAGATTGCGGCTGTTCATTTGTCATTGGTCCGTTAATTTATGACATTGGACAAATCATAGTTTTTCCACACAAATGTTTGACACTCATTTGGATTCATAACGAGAAATAAGAAATCACTATATTAACTTTTTGTGGTCCTTTTCTGGAGTAGTAGGGACTGCTTAAACATTGGAATGTATTTGCCATTGTATATTTTTAAGTCAGTAGCATTTTTAAAACTAATAATGTTGAGAATATTAAATAACTAGTTCCTTACTCAAACTAAAATATATAAATAATAATATCAATAAATTATGTTAAAGGTGGACATAAGCAGAACTACTGCACAATACTAAGTACCATAATTATTTGGTTGTGTGCTAACTCATCCAGGCCCCAAAAGGTAATTCCTGGAAAAAAGTGTCAACTCGTCCAGGCAGGTTTTAAGTATAAATCAACAGTGTAATTAATTGAGTACACCCGTACCGGTCCGCTACCTGCCCAGGTATTTGAGCGTGGTTCCAAGTTCTGGCTTCTAACCATGTGACGTAAGTGTCACAGCGATCAACAAGTTTTCCACCACCTGTTTAAGTGAGAGTGCAGCCCTCATACTAGTGACCTCAAAGTAAATACAACTTATTAAAGTAATGGAATTGTATAACAACGCAAAGGAGGCAAGAAAGCTTGTTTTATATGGGCTACCGGCATACGAAGAAAAGAGAGTATAAGTCTGGTGTTGTGTTTCACGACCATGTGCTGGAAAAGTGATGGTGTATGTTTCATAAAATTAAAATACATGTTCAACTATTTAGTACAAGTTGAACATGTAATTTTATATATTGCAGTATTATTGTATTTGTTTTAATTATTAATAGAATAATTATGTTGTAGTATATTTTGGTGCTGTCCTCCTGTGTTATATGTACGTTTATATCCTTTTTTGGAAACTATATTATGTAAAGATTTGTTAAAAATCACCATGATAGGTCATAAGTATATAGTTATTTTTGATAATAGTTTATATAAAATAGTATCATTAAATTGGTCTTCAACGTTATTTTATTTATGTTTAATTTTTATATTTTGAGAAAGCTTATGTTACAATATTTTTACTAAGTATACAGCAATTTTCAAACTATATTAAAAAAAAACTTGACAGTAAGTGCTTTAGATGTAATACAGCTATGTAAGTAAAAACTATTTTACGTTCAGAATACTGATAGCGTAGGATTCCAGAGGTACCAGCAAAGCGTAATTTTAGCAAAGCTAGAATTTTGTGGGTAAATAATTCATTGATTAAAAATTGAGGTCTACTCTAATTTATTGGCCATGATATTGATAAAAGTTTTAAATAATGAAGCTAAAAATTGTAAAATTGAATTCAAGAGTATTTGAAAATAACTTAATGACCTGTTTACATTACGTTCAATTACTTAACAATAAAAAATATATTGGTTCTATAAAAATTCAAATGATAATTACATAGATCTTTAGTATGGAGTGTTGAACGACGGTTTAGTGATGTGGACCTTTAACTCAACCCTCGGGAGTAGTTAAATAACACACGCTTCAGTTATATGTCAGCTGCAGGTATATTCCAGAAATTTACCTATACCACACTAATTTGGAAATTAATTTGTAAAGTATCTTTTTTTGTTATTTGTATTGTAACAGATACAGAAATAACTTGATACTTCTCGGTCACAGGATGTGACAGTGCAATGATTGTGAATCTCAGACAGGGCTCATTATTAACTTCTTATAATTTTTGAATTACGAGCGTCACAAAAGTTGAAAATATTTGGTAATAGTTTCACAGTTATTCCTTTGGGATAACTGTACGAGTGTGGGTGATCGGGTAGGTCAATAACACTTTACGTATATGGGCGGGTGGGTGAGTCAATAACACTGTACATGTATGGGTGGGTCAATAACACTGTACATGTGTGGGTAGGCGGGTGGATCAATAACACTGTACATGTGTGGGTAGGCGGGTGAATCAATAACACTGTACGTGTATGGGCGGGCGGGTGGGTCAATAACACTATACGTGTTTGGGTGGACGGGTGGGTGGTTCTTTCAAACATCCTTTCCCAGGGGAACTGAGCATGGAGCATACTGCAGTCTGACAGCAGGTTAGATGACAATTATATTGAATTTATTAATTGTATCTACAGTGTCAGTTAAAAAATTAGTTTAATTTGGGATTTTTCCAGAGTGACACAATTGATAAACATTTTTTTCCCAGTCTAGAACTATACCAGAATTATTTAGAAACAAGCTAACTTTAGAATGTTACATAATTTTGGCCTACAAGAAATAATACGCTTTATGCTTGATTATCAGTGAACACAATCTGGCACATGTAGTAATTATCAAGAAAACAAAGTTTGCGCAGTTACCATCACATTTTTATTTGATTTAGCGTTGGGTTCATTCTGTTCATAAAAATTAATAGCAAAGAAAAATCTGTAATTTTATACAAAGAATAGATTATTTTCATCATTATCATTACCACAGTACGTGTATGGTTGGGCGGGTGTGTCAATACCACTGTACGTGTATGGGTGTCGTAACAATGACCATGCTCGTTTGTCTACACCAATACCATTGTACGTGTATGGGTGGACATGTGGGCCAATACCACTGTACGTGTATGGGTGGACGGGTGGGTTATCACCACTGCACGTGTATGGGTAGGCGGGCCCTACATCTTCAATATCACCGTACGTGTAGGGTTGGGCGGGTGGGTGGGTCAATACCACCATACATGTATTTGTGGGCGGGTGGGTTGGTGAGCCCTGTCAATACGACGCATATCACACATTTATGAATGAGTTTAATGAATGACCTTATTGATTGATCTTCTTTACATATCATTACAGAACAGTAAAATGGAAGTCAAAACGTTCCACACGATACGGAATTAACACACATTTTGGGAGAGGACAAATTATTAATATCTTACATGAACACTACTTTAGATCGATGGCTTTTTTTGTCAAGTTTTTCTTTATTTTGAACTCAATATAATTATACTAGAAGTAAGATTTATTGTAATCGTCATCATTTTATAATACCGTATGTAAATAGTATTCATGTCCCAAAGGATTAAGACGGCGCTTGCTACGCAATTTAGGTACAGTTGTGTAATGCAGAGTTTGCCTATCCACTAGCTAATGAAGGCGTTACAATTCCAAGCCAACTCTTGATCAATATATTACTTGTTTCACTGTTATATATTAAGTGTAAAGCAGTGAACAGTTAAAGAGTGCTGACTCACAAGGGAGATAAGAGACTCTTCACCACTGTACGTGCATTGGTGTGTGAGTGGGTCTGCACCTCTGTATGTGTGTGGGTTGCAGGTGGGTCAGCACCTTTGTTCGTGTATGGGTGTACAGGTGGACCTGCACCTCTGTACGTGTATGGGTGTGCAGGTGGGTCTGCACCTCTGTACGTATATGGGCGAGTGGAAGCTCTTCCACTGTACGTGTGTGGTTGGGTGGGTGGGTCTTTACCGCTGTATGAGTATGGTTATGAGTTTGGTGTATGGATGGGTGGGTAAAGCACGAACCATAATCTTTAGCATTGTACATTTATTGGTGTTCATCACTGTACGTATATGGGTGGGTGGGTCTTCATCAAGGTAAATGTATGGGTGGGTTGGTATCTTAACTCTGCTATAAATTTTTACAGTATTTATTAACATGATTTGCGTTATAATAACTTTGAAGTGTAATATATTTGGTAGAACTTTGATATCACGAATCTAAATTGGATTGCAAAAAGTACTAACATAGTGTTTTCAATAACGAGGTTTGTGTAAGTAAAGTTCAAGCTGGCAAAATTGAGTTGAAGTTTTCCGATGACGACCATAATGAAATAATCCCATCATTTAATTTAATAGTATTGTAATGTTATTAGAAAAAACATAAGCTTACAGTGGAATATTCATTTTTTTGGTTGGAACAAACTTATTTCCAAATTGTAAAAGAAATTGTAATTATTCATTTTCTAGAAAATCTTGGAAATTCTATGTGATGTTTTGAAAGGTTAAACGTGTCATTTCATTTATAGAGCAGATTGCTTTGTAAAAGTGAGCATTTTGTTTAAATTATAGTTTTTAAAAAGCACTTTTGTTTTAAATTATTTTAAATGTACGTGTTTTATAAGCTAAAAACAAATTATAGTTGGTTTTATGATACTTTTTGCTAGCCCAAAGTTAACCAAATCCATCATAACCCCATTTTCCTCAATAAAATTGGTTGAATTGCATTAAAAGTGGGTTCCAGGTCTGGCCCTGGTAAAAATATACATACGAGTATATATATATATATATATATATATATATATATATATATATATATATATATACATATCGATTATTTTGTTGTTGTTAGCTGTTACTTTTATTAAAATCGATCACGTGCCTTTATACACGATTTAATGTGAAAGTAATAATTTTTTACTCCAAAATACTTTAAAAGTTATGTTCTGTGTAAAAAACTATGTAAAAATAAAAATCACACAACATTAAATAACCGAAATAGAATGAAAAATAAATTTTCTTTAGAGTGTTTTTTTAAGGGTTTTTATTCGGAATAAAAACCATGTTCTCAGGAAACTATGACCTAATTTTACCCACTGGAGGGAAATGGTGAAGTTCTAGAAGTGTCTAGAAAATAGATATCTTATATTTACAGTTAGTTTCATTATGTTTATCTGATTTGTTCTACTGTGTTCATTCGTTGAATTAAAAATAATATTGATTCCTATAATTAAATGTCGTAAGTAGTATGCAGTTATTTTTAATTGCACATTTAAAACGAGGATTTATGTATGAACTGGTCACACTTTAAGAAAGGTACATATATTTTCATATTTCAGATTAGCTCAAAGAGTATACACTCATCACACTCATTCGAAATCCATATTCGCCCATATCTTGACGATCGGCGTCTTATGAATAAATAAATAAAAATTAAATTAGGTAGGTAATTTAACCATCCACTGTAAACATATTGCCCCATGTCAGCCCTGGACATGGTTGCTAATGGCATAGAGCGATTACCTGTTCACTAATAGTCCACTGCCACGGATAGATAACTTAAATTTATAAGGATCTGATTCCTTGTTGCATACGAAGGAGAACAAACTTGAACTGCACTTACACAACTACTTGGGGAAGAAAGGGTTTATCCAATACTACCATCATCAATATCTACCATTTAATTGTTAGCTGTAAGAGAGGACTCCACAGTCCTAACTTGTATAAGAATAAAATGCAATAAAAGACATTTTTCATTTCATTTCAAACAGTGTATAGTTTTTATTGTTATTCATATTTATATGTCGATCATAATAAAATAATTATTAAGTAATTAACAGAAAATCTTTGAAGTTGTTTGACAGTTTTTTGTTGCCTTTCTATTCTTTTTGATTTTTGATTTTGTACCCAAGTTAGAAATTTTAAATAAATTCACCTAATTAATTTACAAACACATCACACCTCCTAGGTTTATATTTCCTTTTTTTAATAACATTTCTTACCTAGGCTTGAAACAAATATTCGTGAATTTTCAAACATAGAAACAACTTTTTATAAATTTTAGTTTTTGATTCTACTAACAATAATCTTTTACATTTTTTTATTTATGGCCCATTTACAATAACTTTAAATTATATTTCTTGAAAAAATAAAAAAAATTAATTATACTTTCTCCTATATTCGTTAGCATAGAGGAAGTATTGTGATCGTCCAAAAAAAGTATTTTAGAAGTTGGTCTAAAAAACCATTTTATGGCTCCCTGAACCCAAAATAGTGTTTTTGTTCGAAAAAATCCTTGTGTCTGTCCGTATGTGTGTCTGTTTGTATGTGCAGTTCGCTGGAGACCAAATGGATGGATAAATATTTATGAAGTTAGGTATGTAGATGTATTTAGCCAACAAGTCCAGACCGTTTTTCAATTTTTGAAATGTTAGTGTTTTTTTTATTTTTATGAGCAAAAAGCACACAAAAATGTAATTTTCTCAAACACTGTTTTAACGATTTTCATTACATTTTCAGGAAAGAAGTGAATTACAATTTTAAATATTTTAGTAAAACCGCATGTCTCTAATTTGACTAGTTTTTTAGGTCTTTAGGTTTTTAGGTTTTTTTTTAGCAAAAAAACATGTTTGGGAATCGAAATGTTAATTTTCAAAGTTTTGATTTTTTTTAGTGTTTAATATGGGGAAAAGTTTGTGCAAAATCTTTGGAACCAATTATTTTAATGTGTAAAAGAAGGATGACCTAAAATATGGATTAGGTATTTAATCAAATATTGTAAAAACAATTAATTTATTTAATAGAATCTTGTCACCTTCAACACCTCGCTCTCTAAATAAATTAGCTTATCACCCTTAGTAAAATATTGATTGTACTACTTAAAATCAATAATTAGAACATACATAAGAAAGAAACCCTGAAAGAAAATTATAAAACGTTATTAGTTTTAATAATTTAATAACCCTGAAACAAAAAGTTATTAGTTTTAAAATATGTATAAGTTGCTATCAACCTCATTCCGGATGTTTGCTCGCACATTTGGAGTCCCTTCCACTAACCGGACTTCTAACACCAACTGACTATCTCGAACGAAAGTTCCAATCTTACGCAATCAAGCTCGTTTCAACAAGTTGAAACATTTCCTCCCCCATGCGCCTTCAGTGGAATCAATATCAAAGAGTATTTCTCCCCATTTCTTTATATATTGGTATTACTACTCATGTTTTATTGGTTATTATTAATCATTAATGTAAAAAAATCAAATATGGTACAAAAACTACGTTTTTAGGCATAAGATAATTTTTCTAAGAAATCGTTTTAATAGAATCATATATTTTTATTAGAGTAAACATTAGGTTAAATTTATATGTATTTTTTGAGAAAACAAACGTATTATTTCGATAAATAACGTCAGTAAACGTTTTTGGTCAGCATTTCATAGATCGAAAAGTTTTCCAGTTCAACTGTTCAGTAGATTGAAAATATCCAGTGATCTTCTGTCCAATATATGAAAGAGTTTAAGGTATTGTGTTATTGGGGGACATTCAGCTCGTAATGCTACGTAATTTCCTCCGTTATGTGACTGCTGGAGACAGTTGATACTTCCAAATCGGGCGAAAGAAAGTTTAAATTTACACGGGAGCCATTTTATATCTTGGTGAACTACCATAGGTTTTATTTAACTAAAATACACTCCAATATGCTCAATCCAATACCAAATAGATAGAAATGTCTATAATAACTAAGTTAATTAGAATACTCTTAGTTCATTGAACTATAAGTACTGATTAATTTATTGCCCTCATAAATAATAAAATGTAGTCAATAAACAAATCGTATATTCATTTACGTCTCAAATAAATATCAGAATTCAATTACTAGACGCATAAATAAGGTTATTTGTGGATAATTTATTCTTCCCGTAAATTATAGAATATGACAGGAAAGGATAAAACGAACTCTCAAGTTTATATATATATATATATATATATTTTTTTTTTTTTTTTTGATCAGACATAGTCGGTGTAAGGCAAATAATAATATCTGCAAATCAGATGTGGGCTTGTAAAAACTAAGTGGAGACAATTCGTAATTATTTTAAATATAATTGTCATTAAAGACTAAAACGGATGACTATTTAAAGGAATCATCAAACAATGACTGAACGTGCACATAAATGATAAACACTTTCTGCTTGTGTAAATACTGTTTTGAATCATACTTTTTTCATAAAACTACGAAACGACGGATAATAAAATATCCAGCCAAGGTGTTTCACATGTAGGTTTGTGACACAGGTTATAGATAGAAATAAGCAGCTTATCTGGATCAGTAGGAACAGCTCCATATATGAATATGTATTATGCAAACTTTATATTTAAAAATTCTCTTTGTTTATTTAAAAATGTATATATAAGCAAAGAATATTTTGAGGATGACTTCTTCTGTAGTTTTTAAACTATTTTATTTGAAGACCAATAATTGGTAGCTTATTACAATAACATTAGTTGCGCTTTGAAACTAATCATGTTTAGAAACTTGATTAGACAACTTATTATAATAACAATACTTACAGGAAATAAACAAAAAATAATAATGAAAAACAGTAGGCACTAAATAATTAATAATAATGAAATTTATAAAGTTTAGTTTATGAAATTTATCTGTATCTAAATCAAATAAATACTAATTACAGTGATATTGAACTATTGAAGCAATTGTTAATGTTAATTTAATCAAATTTTGGCAGACACATTATATAAAATCCTCTTTCAGACATACAAACCCATGCTTTCACATGCATTCGTTTTTCCAATTTTCCCTCATCGAATGTCATTTTTCCAATTTTCCCTCATCGAATGTCGGGGTCAGTCTTCCAGTCGTATGTCATAAACTCTAAAGCTAGTGAAATTATGAGGATTCGCGGATATTTGAGAAATGGGAATCGAACCACTAGTTTTTTTCATAAGTTATAAGAGGTAATAAATTGGTTTTTTAACATATTTGTTGCATTTTTAGCTTCGTAATTCTAATAAATATGCAAAGTGTATACATTCTAATGAAATTACCCTTAGGAAATAGATAACCGTTGTTATGGGAATACAAACATAGCATTTATATGTTACAACTTGTAATTAATCAGTGGTAAAATAATATTAAATTGAATTTCGGGGTTTCAGAGTATTCTTTTTAAACTAGGAAATGTTTTACCCTTATCATCTGACAAAACAGCCTGTTTTCATATTGTTACTAGCCTGAATAAAAATATTGACATTATTATGAATAAACAAATAAATTCACATGTGAATATAAAAATAAACCTTATCTAACTGTTACAATTATGACGTTTAAAATTTATATTTTGCTATCATATGGCATATTTTATGTATATACACACTTAAAAATAATTCATAAAAGTGAGTAAGTAGTTTTAAATTTCTTTGTAAACAATTAAGTAAGAGAGGAAGTTTTTAAAAAAACTGTACTATATTTAGGAATTTATGTGAATTGGAGGCAGAGACGTCAGTCAGAATTTCATGGAAATGAGTAATCAAAACGATAATGTCATTACAGGAAACTCTAGAGCATTGTTTTCTTGCCAATAGAATAAATAGAAAAAGATTTAGCTAGAAGTTCAGTTTATACAATATTTTTAAATAAATGTATATAAAAGTCTTCATAGTCATAACAAAATAATAAAATTACTAGTTTTATATTTACTACAAATATTTCATCCAGGATTAGAAATATAAAAGTGAAGGATCAGTTATTTACAAAATACGCAACTTCTACTCTTATTTTAAACGTAATCAATATCCTTTTTTAACCAAATACAAAATAACAAATTCTCTTTCATTTTACAAAAACATATTTGCTTCCAATTAAAGTGAAATCTGCACAAAATCAACAGAAGACATGAACTAAATAAAGGTTGACAGTGATAATATTATTTGATTCGTCTACATCGCTGCTCGAGATCAAATTGAATCTTTCTATAAACAACTCAAAGTAACAACTCAAAAAAGTAACCATTTTATATTTATTTTATATTAGTAAAACTTAGTTTATATAAAGTTGTAAGGGAGCAGGGAATTTAACAACGCTGTGTTTTGACTCAAATAAGTCTTTTAATAACTTTTTAAAGAGGTCGTAAGTCAAATAACAATTTAAAGAGGTCGTAGTTAAGTACCGATTTTATATCACTTAACATACTAATAAATATGATAAATGGATATAATGGACTGGATCAAAGTTATATATTTTAAATCTTTTTGGGGTTTTGGATTAAAAATCAAACTACGCCATTATTTTAAATTATATTTAAGTGGATTGATTAAATGTGTAGATTTTTCACAATATAACTTGAGGGTTACTGTAATCGGATTAAATTTAGTTATTATATCTCCTAGGAAATACTTTTCACCTTTTACCAAATTATTTGATCGGGCCGCAGTATTTAAAGAATGGGTATATTATAAATGTAAAACCCATATTAATGCGTTGGGGTCGAACATTAGTATTGTAATGTACAGCATGGTCATTTATAACGGTGATATTTTGTTTTTTAAATGTAATACAACGAGCATAGTCACATTTAGGTTGGGAAAATATTCAAAACCTTTGCAGTCTTTTTAATGACGACAGTTCCGTAAGTTTAAATGATCCGTTCTCAGAGGCAACTTGTTCAACAGTTTTCTTCCCAGTGAGAAATCTTAGTCTTTTGTTAAATCCTATAATATTACACGAGGCAAGTAACAGCAGCTAGAGGTGACAGCACAGGATTTATTTATTAAAAATATTTATAACTTTGTTATGTATTTATAAAATATATAACAGTTTTTTTATTAAAAATATTCTTTCAGAAAGAGAAATTATACATTTGTATTACAAACGTTCTTACGCGAAAACCGTTTTCTCATAATATGGCCTTACTTATAAAATGAGCAAGAAGTATTCACGAGTGTGGGGCCTTTTGATATTATGTAATATACATAACAGTGAGAATCATGAGTTAGAAATGTACATTCATATACGTTGATAATAGATTTGTAAAGCTTCTGACTCCAACTTCTTAATAAGACAGATCATTTTAAGCAATAGAAAAAAATTAATAATCAGTTCAAGTAACCTATTTGGAGAACAAACTTTAACACAACACGTGATTTAAGAGTCACAGAGAATATAAAATGACTACCTTGAGGAGAAAGGAATTTCATTAACATAGAGCACTTTAAATGTCAGTTATAAATAATCTAGCAATTTTTATTTTCATTATTATCAAAGAAAACAGTGTCTTTGATGATACTGCTTACAGAACAGAACAAGAATATTGGACCTTAGATATATGTAGACCTGGAGTAGATGTAATAACTCTGGACGAAATACTCAGCATTTTTAAAAAATCCAACAATATTCAAAGAGACTTATATCAATGTAACATAAAACAGATAATGTTATTATTTTAATTAATAATGTCACTATTTTACTACGACTTTCTTTAATGTTCATTCGTTAAATATTTACATATTTTCCTTTAATATGGAAAATATTTCGTTTATATCTTCGTCAATGATCTTATACTTTCCACAGAGCATATTTCAAACTGCTGAAATTATGATTAGAAAAACGGTTGATTGGTGGTTTTCTAAAGTATTCGAACTGTATATCAATATTGTGACAGTAAATATATGAATATAAAATACGATTGTTATATAAACTAACTTATATATTTGTTATTGAATCAATCAAAATCCTATGGATAGTATGAGGGATGTTGGCTTTTAAGTTCACATTAAAAATAGGGGTTTTTTTCACTCCAGCATTGATTACTTTCTTTTATAGATAAGTACAATAGCTATAATTTAAGAAAATCCTAAAAATATATTTTCAAACACCTGATAACCATCAAGGATATGTCCCAGTTAAAAAAGGTTACGCACCCAGTGCTTCTTGTACTTAGCTGACCACAAACCGAGACTGTCCACCTCCAAACATGAACTATGTTTCGTGGAGAAGTGATTACGCAATACTGACTGACGCGTTCATAAGTAATTAACGCAGTGTTTCCTGCATGGGGTTGGAAGTGGTGGAGGGTGGAGGCTTTCAATGACCACAGACCGAGATTGTCAATCTCCAAACATGAAATGAGTTTTGTGGAGAAGTGATTACTGCATGCTACCTGGCGTGTTCACATATAATTAGCGCAGTATTTCCTGAAAGGGATTGGAAGTGATGGTAGATTAGTATGACCAGATACCGAGCTTGTCCATCTTCAAACAAGAACTGTATTTGGTTGAATGGTGATCACAGAATACTGCCTGTCGTGTTTATATGTAACCACTACAATGTTTCCTGTATGGGATTGGAAGGGTGGAGGGTTCTAATGACCACAAACCGAGTGCCCATTTCCAAACATGAACTGCGTTTTGTGGAGAGGTGAAAAAAGAATATAGTCTTGCATCTTCGTATGAAATTATTCTAGCTTACATTTGTCTTGTGGTCGACATGCAAGGCTTTGTTTTCTTAGGTACTGTGTGGGCGGGAGGGTGGGCCAGTATGTTTATGGGTGGGTGGGTGGGCCAGTACTGTATGGGCAGGAGGGTGGGCCAGTAAGTGTATGGGCGGGAGGGTGGGCCACTAAGTGTATGGGCGGGAGGGTGGGCCAGTAAGTGTATGGGCGGGAGGGTGGGCCAGTAATGTATGGGCGGGAGGGTGGGCCAGTAAGTGATTGGGCGGGAGGTTGGGCCATTACTGTATGGGGGGGAGGGTGGGCCAGTACATGTATTCCCTCCTTACTAGTATTCAGGTAAAGTACTACTCGCAAAAGTATCTTTTCATTAGCAAATTTCATTAGTAAATTAATGTATTAAAATGTATGTCCTATTTTACTTGTACAATGAACATATTCATCCACAGCTACTTTATGACATTGGTAGGTACTACATTCTATAACAAAAGCTGACCTGTATTTTATTTATTAGTAAAAGCTCATTATATCAAGTTTTTGGAGTTTAAGAAAAATAAATCTAAGTAGAGATGTTTGATGGTAATACAAGTGCAACTATATTTAAAATCAGTTACTTACTTTCATATCAAAACTTTAATTTACAATATGTTATGTTTATGCAAGGCTTTGTTTTCTTAGGGTATTCGACTAAATTGCAAGTGTAAAATTTAGGGAGTATAGTATTTTTTTAATTTATAAAATTGAAGTTAAATATTAGAAATATAATCAGATAATTTTATTTAATAATAGTTATGTCAAAGAACAATATTTCTAATTTTAAATAGTGTAAAATATAAATACAATTTTTAACTCTGTCTGTAAGACAGGTATTACAGATTTGAGTTTAGCTGCACTACCAAAATCAAATAATATACAATAACGGAACTCCGTAAAAATTGGCGTCAAGTACGACGCTAGCGCTCCGAGGAGCCAGATTATACAACTACACCACATTATCGCTGTAATGTGTTGTGTCTTGCAAAGACGTGGAATAATAAAAATAGAAAAAGTACTATGACAGATTATAGACATAATGTATTTGATATTTTATATTAACAGCTATGGATATAAACAGCACGGATACGCACTCCTGTGGCATTTCTCACTTTCTAATTTAGTTACTGGCATAAATATTCTTACTACACGATAAATATCTTTGTAAGAAATTATCAAGGCTAGTTTTCATTTATCCTGCCCTTCTTAAACAGACACTCAGCTGAAGATACAGAGATGGAGTAGAGCATTGTTGAATGATAATCAGCTAATTTTGTTTCCCTTTGTTGGCACTTGACCAGAGGAGCGCTACGATAGCCCTGTCTGGTAATAAGGCTCACGAGCTAAGTAGGCCTAACCTAACTTTTCCTTCGGTTCGCTTTAATTAACATATTTCGCTGTTTTATTTCAGTTAAAGTGTAATGTAATTTTGACAGTTAAAGTGTGATTAACCGTTGGTAAGAACCGTCTCTCCGTATATCGAGTAGCACTTAATATCCAACGGCGTTAACCTGTGATCTAGCTACAAATATGTGTTGCGGGAATTGTATAATTTGCACGGTGAAGGCGTTTTGTAAAGTTCTTCTTGCAGTTGAAAATAAACGTATCTCCGTATATCGAGTTGTACTTAATATCCAACGGCGTTAACCAGTGATCTAGCTACAAATATGTGTTGCGGGATTTGTATCATTTAACACGGTGAAGGCGTTTTGTTCAGTTGCCCGTGCAGTTGGTAAGAAACGTCTCCTCGTATGTCAAATTGTACTTAATATTTAATGGCGTTAACCAGTGATCTAGCTACAATAATGGGTTGTGGAGTTTGTATCACTAGACTCGGTGAAGGCATTTTGTATATTTGCCCGTGCAGTTAGTAATAAACGAGTCTCCGTATTTCTAGTAGTACTTAACATCCACCGGCGTTAACAAGTGATCTTGCTACAAATATGTGTTGCCGTAATTGTATCACTAGACACAGTGATGGCGTTTTGTATTCATATTATATGATTGTAACAGGTTTTCCGAACTTACAAATCATTATCAATTTATAATAGTGTTTACTAAGCATTTACCCTTATTCTACCACCACCAGCTTTGAGTGCAACTAACTATGAAAGTTAAACGGTGAGGTGTTTTACTATTTGTAATTATACTTTGATAATTAATTCTAAATAACCAGCCACGAAGTAACAATAGCAATGTCTGAATAACGCAAGAGTTGTCAAATCATCGATTAGTTTGTATTTTGTAAACTGAACTCCAACTAACGTCGTGGACGTACTTCTCTTACCTGCACTATGTAGCTGTATTTATCTTCGATAACACAAGATGATTTTATGTTCACTATCTGCAAAACAAACACGTATCTTGTGGCTTTGAATAACATAGTCAAGTTGTTGTTTATAATTGATTCGGTTGGTACACTATGCTTATGAACATAAACCGCTATTCAATGTATTACATAAAATAAAATATTAAATTTTAAGTCCTTTTTGAGGTAAATAAAAATAGTTTTTAATGTGTAAAATATTAAAAAATCAAGAATTGTAAATTACATTATAAAAGTTATAGACTTAGTAATTATATTTTAAACTCATAGATAAGTTTCTATCGTATAAACTTTGTGTATCTATTTTAACAGTTTAGTATATTTTTAGTGTTTATCAAAGCATGGATTACGAAAACGATGTATTAAATTTTAATACTTTTAGCCATTGATATTAAATGAAAATTATTACAATACTATTGGTTATAGATAAACCAAAAACTATATATAACTAAACGAAATAAAATAAAAGCATCTCTACACAATCGTTTTCTAACTCTTGTTTTCAAGAATTATTTTGGGTATTTTCTGTCTGTACGTAATGTCAACTGTAACCATTTCAATAAACAGTTAAGTATTTTGCAAGTTCAAGGGCTTTTTGTAATGAAATTGAGCATTTATTATTTGTTTAGCAATTTATTTAATATCATTTTTAATTGGTCATTTCCAGTTATTCTCATTATTTTGTTAGTTCTTGTATCATGCGTGTTACACAATCTTCATATTTGTAACGCATAAAATAATACTTTTAATCAGCTTTAAGTCTGCAAAGCCTGTTTACAGTTCAAGGTTTACTTATCAAATAAGTATTAAAAATTAGAGTAAAATAATTTATTCTAGAATTAAAATTTTATCGAGTGAAATGAATAGTCTAGAATAATATTAAAATAATCCTGAAGAACTTTAGTTAAACCTATAAAGATTCTTGTTTGGCGTTAGCTACTTTGATCTCTGTAATGAAGATAATAATTAGGGCTTTTCTATTCTCCTAGTTAAGTAAATTACGACAAACATACACGAGAACTAAGTTTGCTTCAGACTCTTGTAAAGGAAACCTTTTGTTATTTTTACAAAGAATCTGATTGAACTTAGTAATTACACGGTTTGGATAAAGTAATCACTAATTAGCCTATTTAATGCTGGATATTAAAGAACAACAGTCTCTACTTCAGTCTTGGCGCCACATTAAGTATGGCGTCAGTTATTAAACATTTAAGAGCATAATTAGCTCGTAAATACTAGTTGACTTGTAATAAAATAAACATTCTACTCTCTACACTTGCCTCCAGTAGAAGGGTGTTCGATCTAGTTTTCCTGCATAAAATAATCAATTTATTATTGATTCTCCAGAATTTCTCTAACGTATACCTTTCCAGTTCCTGGAAGAACTAGATATATGAATATATTTCTATCAATCAGCGACCACTCGAACAACTATAGTTACTTTGGTATAGTTACTCGAACAACTATAGTCATCAAATTGTAAATAAATTAAAATGTTTTCGTTTTTATTCCTAAATAGTTTTATTGTATAGCTCACATAATGTAAAAAACATTCAAAAAGTGTTTTTAGTGTTTTTCTTATTTTGAGCGCATTAGTTAAAATAAAACCTTTTTGCTTGATGACCTATGTTGTTTGCATAGCTATAAATGTGCCTTTTTATATTTCATTTTATATCTCTTGTAATTGCATTTAAGATTAGCTGAATCTTATATTTTAGAGTTCCAAATCAACACTAATTGTACTTCCAACTGATGCATCGCTAAATTGACATCCAAACAACAGTTTACTTAAAGGTGTTTGAAGCAAAGAGTACAACAGGTTGTATGACAGGCTACATCACCATATCAAAGACCTCCAACGTCGGCCCTTGTTGGGTCATCAATTATTCAAATACTCCTTGGGTAGATCACGTATATGAAGGGGTTTGATGAAAGTCTCACGCACTGTAGTCCCAATTTTACTTTAAATGTTACCTTAAAATATCGTTTGGCTTTCATAGACCAGCTTCCAAACCATAAAAGATTAAAAAACCAGACAAATAAAAACATCTAAATAAAATGATTTAATTTAATTTAGATATTTTATTTAGATATGTCTAAATAAAAATATCTAATAATATATTTAAATACGTCTAATGTATCTAAGTGTAAATAAATAAATCTAAATATATATATTATTTTATTTAGATATATCTACTCAACAAAATACTTGAATCATAGTTTTAAAATACTGATCTCCCGTCATAAAGCTAAATTCAGGTTTCTTAACAGTTCAAACTATGAATCACATAGTTAATGATTGCCCATTGTGTTCTTTTTAAGGAAGATTAGACGGTCTTCATTAAATCGGAGAAGCAGGTGTTGAATGGTTAAGTAGTAATTAAATAACAAATACTTACATATTGATTAATCGGTGTGACCGTATCATGAGCCCCTGCTTCCATACTAACTGTAGTAGGACAGAAAGGCACTAACTGTATATAAATGGTGTCGCTTGATTAAATGTTCACTTAATATGTTATTATTTGAGGGAGAACATTGAAAAATAAGACTTCGACTTGAGAAAGAGGCTACGAAAAGCCACTATTTATTAATAAAACCGAATGGACAAATTGCTGTTCAATTCATGTCAGCTACTCCCATATTTGGCGTTAACCACATGTACAAATTGGTGATCGATTCATGTTAGCTACTCCCATATTTGGCGTTAACCACATGTACAAATTGGTGATCGATTCATGTCAACTATTCCCATATTTTTGCGTAAATCATATGAGACCAGTAATGCAAAAATCATAGTTCGAAGATAGAAGTTTAGGCAGTTAACTTCTTTTGTATGAAACATTTATATATAATATTTTGAACGAAATATTTGGTCTGTTAGATAAATTATCCCCATTAAAAATCTACAAATAACACCTTGACTGGAACTGATTAATAAGAGTAACATAGCTTGCAGTTGCAATATAAATATATATTAGCATAAATAAATAAGTCTTTAGTTGTACGTTAGCCATCTAAAACAGTGTAACTTAAAAATAAATGTAGAAACTTAAACTGAACTAAGAAATAATTAAGTATTAAAAATCACAGTTAAGATACTGAATGATACTAAAATTATAATTAAAATATTATAAAACTACCTACTATTTTAAATTTTGTAATACATACATGATAACATAGTTAATACACTAAATCTATGAAATATCTTAGAAATACCGAAGTGTACAATATATCAATAGATCATTTATAATATATATTCAAAAATCCATAACTTCTTAAATGTAACTTTGTGAAATACGTAGTTTATTTTTTCAAATTATACAGATGATAGATATATTGAACAGAGCTTTTATAAATATAGACATTTAAATATATTCAAATTAATATTAATCTTGATTAAAATACTTGACATAATGTTAAAATGTTCAAGGCCAAGAGAAGTGGCTTTCAACGAGAATGGAGAGTTTAGGACTGAAGGCCCCAGTTATTGTAAGGTGCCACAGACTCAATAAGGTCAACTTTTATTTGACAATTTAATTTAGAACTCCCCCAACCCCAAAAAGGTTTTTTAATTAAAAGTCTTTCACAGAATATAAAACTCTTATTTCAACCTCAAAATTTGATAGCACTTACATGAAAACCAATCTTGGTGTTGTATTATATAATTTTTTTTTGAATTTGTCAACTGACGGAATATAATATTGAGTTGTAATTTTTGGAAGGCAGTGTTCGAAAAAATGGCAATATAAAAAAACTGTCCTACAATAGTTTGATATTTGGGCTATTAATAAATAGCTCTTTCTGAGGGACAGTTGAACTTAGTTAGTAACAATGACTACACTCATTCATCTACTCTCATCACACTTATTCGCCCCTAATATTCACTTATATCTTTACGATCGGCGTCTTATTGATGAATAATGATAATGAATAAATGCCTTTAAGATTAATGTTTCAACGAGTGTTAGAAGCTAAAGCAGTGTAATTAATGAGTCCAGACGGTAATTAAAGCTGGCGTTAACTAATTAACAAGAACTAAGCTGAAGTATTAAACACCTTTTACAGAGGGTCTTACAACAACAATAAACGTCACTTAGGCTTTAATTAAGGAAGGGTGAGTAATAATTAATTACAGGCTGCTAAGACCGGGAGACTAGCGAATTTCAACAAACCTATAAAATGTCTACTCTTATTATTTCAAATCCTATAATATTACAAATATGTAACCTTTACAGCTTCAAACATAAAGAAATGTTTACAGTTTACTGAAATTATAAAATTATTGAATACAAGTGCAATGGACTTAACTCAATAAGTACATTTACAACTAATACTAACACATGTGACGTCTTATCTACTAGCTTACCTTTAGCTATAATATTGAAAATAATATGTGTGTATGTAAAACACAACTTGAACCTATAGGGTTAAAATACATTTTATTTTGCTTATTTATTATACAATCAGAAATATTCCAGATTTTAAGACGAGATAATGAGTAATTTTTTTATTTAACATTTTTATCAAAAGTTTTCAGTTAAAGGACAAGTGACATAAAATGTTGACATATCACAAAGATTGTATTACAACATAGAGGTTTGTTGAATTTATTGCATAAACACAGATAGTTATTTATGTCTACATGATAAGAAATAGGTAAGAAATAAGTGGTTTTAATTCAAAGCTCCTTTCGTTTAATGACATTTTAAAATTTAAACCTAAGTAGAAATCCCGACATAATATTAAATAGGTCACGTTTGGCAAGAAGATAATGTTTCATGACATGCTAAGAACGAGTTGTGAATAAAATAAACAGTCCTGAATACACTTTACTTCCGTCATGCATCAAGCTACAAAGTGGTCAGCGTCTACCATCACAGCTGCTCCACTAACAGACTAGGTTTCAAAAACCATCTTACTCAAATTACAGGAATATACTCGTATTTCAAATTTTTATACTACGAATCTAAAGTAACGATTCCACATAAGATAAAAAGCTTAAAATCTAAGCACATAAATTAATTATCAAACACTTATCACTAAAAAATCTATTGCATTTATATATTCAGAAGCAACTTTCATACAACAATTTTTAAAGTGTCTGATGGTTTCAAAGTAAAGTTGAAATCAAGTTGCAGATACTGAGTTCAGTAATGTTTGAGAAAATACACAGATTACTATTCTTGGGTGTTTAACACATCATAAGAGAGTAGTATGTACTTTGCCTAAGTGGTGATATACATAGTCACTGAAATACTCATTTCTCACAGTTAGTAATTAACAAAAGTTTTAATCTAAAGACTTGCAAACAACATTTTTTCACATTTTCGTGTACAGATTTTATCGTGTATAGGTGTAGTCAAATATTCAATTATTGATAATACTATTTAGTTATACAATTAAAATTTATTTTATTTTCTTTATTTACGCTTAAGCGTATAATACGCATAAAGCGTATAAGCGTATAATTTGACAGACATTTTTGATAGTAAAATAAGCATTATGAAAGCTAATGTTCTCATTACATAAATATATTATAACATACAGCCTATCATGAAATGACGGTTTTATTACTAGAATAACTAATAAAAGTCTATAATAAAAGCATATTTTAAAGAACTATATAAAATTCTATAGGGTGATATATTCAGACACTAAATGTGTACATTATTTTATTGCTCACTTTTGACCATAATTTGTTGTTTTATATGTATAGTTTCTTCATTATTTTTGAACTAAATATATTAATTTGACGATAACTTATTATCTTTTTATTTTAAAACTTGTTTATGCCTGTGTATTTCCAAGGTTTTTACAGAATGTATGAATACACATTTAAGTGCGATATAAGAAACAGATCATTTTTAATTCTTGTAAGAAAAAATACATTAAATAAATATAGATAAATTGGAATACGTTTTTAATAACAAAGTTACTACCATAAGACAACGACTGATATTATTCTATAAGACATTTTATTTAGTTAACTAAACTACAAGTTAAAAATAATACATTGAACAGTGTTCATAGACGATCCTGTTAGCTTAAAGGTAAATGAGGGGGGGGGATTGTACTAGGTCTGTACCGATATTTATTCATATATTGTAAGTATCGTTGGTATTTTAAATATAAATGTGTATTAATAAAGTGTTAGTTGAAGTTCTTACACAGATGTAAACACATATTTAGAAAGGAGAAAGAAAAACGTGTTGGTAAATTATCAATTGTAAATTTAGTGATTTATTAGGAGACCAAGTGAAATATAAAAAATGATAGGGTGAAGTTATTAATTGTTTGTGCGTTTATAATACGAAATAGTACTAATTATAAGTACCATAATGATAAATAACTCGTCAGCACAAAAAGTATATATATTAGATATTTAACAAACCTATCCTGTAAAAATAATAAAAAGCAACAATTTTAAGTAAAACTTTACAAAAAGCAGCAAAATTTAAAATTAACAGGAGTACTTAATACATATATCCAAAGATAATTAAAAGAAATGCTATTAGAGTATATCTAATGGACTCTCTGGACCAGCGATATGTCCAAGTGATAGTTTGAATAACTCTTATCCAACTGTTAACTTTCCTAATATCCTGATTACCTTGTTTGTGTTTCTTATTATTATAACTGGTTGAAGTGTTATACGGACTAGTTTTAATAACTTTTTATGTTTTATAAGTAAGGAAAAGTATGGAAAGTGCTTGTCCATAACTAGTATAGTATAGTATAGTATAGTATTGCATAATTAGTATTTATACACACTAATTGTTACTGTGGTCTACTGGAGGTAAATCACTTTTAGAAACGTTCAACTTCAGGATTGTTTAAGTGGAGTTACAAGTATGAAATAAAATAAAGTTCTGAAACTTTATACAAATTATGTTTGGCAAATTGATACATTCGTTTTGATAGAATACTGTTCATAGAGATATTTACTTCGCTATGAAAAACGTCAATTACTTAAAAATTGATATTTTTTTAACTTAATAAATGTATGATTTATTATATTAGAGGTTTATATTACCTTATATTCCGTCAAGTGGTCCAAGACGTCGTCAGGTGGCGACCGGTTTCGACTAACTCATGTAGTCATTTTCAAGCCGAAAATACATAAAATATTCACTCTTGTGAGGTCATCATAGGCCTTTAAAAATACATTTTCTTTAATCAATCTGCATAAAAATAATAAAAAAATATATTTTTATGCAGATTGATTAAAGAAAATGTATTTTTAAAGGCCTATGATGACCTAACAAGAGTGAATATTTTATGTATTTTCGGCTTGAAATTGATTACATGAAGTAGTCGAAACCGGTCGCCATCTGACGACGTGTTGGGCCACTTGACGGAATTTAAGGTAATATAAACCTCTAATATAATTATACAATGGTCCGGAGGCAATATATTATGAAATTATAATTTATTATCATTTTATTATGATTAATGAGGTTTAAACGTATAAGGTAATTTTAATTAATATTATTACTAAGCTTTATTTGGCACACTAACATTCATTTATATATCATATATTAATAATTATGTGCAAATTGATTTGTTTTAAACATTAATACTCTTGCTCAGTTGTTTTGATTAGAATCTCCTTAAATTGGAAACAAATTTAAAGCAAGGTATTGTTATTTTTAGTTATATTGAATGTTTTATTGTTATGAATTTTTAATGCCACATGTATTAGAAAAAGGTGCATGGAAAAGGTCTGTGTGGAATATACAGGTATAAGATTGATGTATTCTTTAGGGAAGATCATCAGTTATGTAACATAAAAAGGGGTTGGTAGAAAAATGCCACACTTGACATTGGATACACAATTAGTGCTGGACCATCGATTTCACAGACTACTATAGAAAAATAAAGGATCAACAATCAATTTTCCAAGCGTATTTACTGTCTGTGATTTATATTACATTTTATTTCATATTATATAGTTTAACTAAATTATTCTTTAAATAATATAAATAATAGGCTGACCTTTCTTTAATGCAAGTCACTCGTAAAAATTAATAATTTATGGAGTTTAACAGAAAACATTCTAAACAATATACTATTCTAAATAATTTTTTTTAAGAACAAGAATATTATGGTTGTAACATATATAAAAAATAGTATTTTAAATATATCAGAATACTGTATGATAAAAAATTACAATATTTTAAATCAAACCATTCAATTACATTAGAAGAATACTTCCCTTGATTGTTTGAGTTCTACAGACAAAGTTTGAAAGGAGTCTGTTCTCAAACAAGCAAACATTCCACCCATATACTTAGTAACAGTAAGTCAGAGCAGTGTTTTATTCAAACTCTAGCCTCAGATATATTTGGTTTGTTCAATATTGCCAATAAGTTCCGTATAAAGTGTTGTCATCTCTGCATTAGGTTTAAGTAGGCCTACTGTATAATTAGGTTATAATATACCTTAGGTTATCTTAATACCGATACGGCGTCCGCTCATTGATTGTCATCAACGTAGACACTACTAGAGAAGTCTGGAGTGTCCGTGTTGAATGGTAGTCAAGGTTCGGATGTTGTGTAGGGGAGAGAACTGAGTGTCAGACTTGTGAGTTAGCTGAAAATCAGACCAACACTACGTGGTTAGGATTCCGCGTAAAAGCTGTAGGTCCCATAGTTGCCCTGGCTATTGGGCTATTAATAAATAGTCCTTTCTGAGCTAAGCCGAAATCAGATAGTAACAATGACTACACTCGTTCATCTACACTCATTCACTCCTCATATTCGTCCATATCTCTACGATCGGCGTCTTAGAGATGAATAATGAATAATAATGAATAACATAGGGAGGGATTTGGATTGTAATTGTTCTTTGAGTACGAGCTATTTTTTCTCTCGTTCATGAAGTAATTTATATGATGTAGTAAGTCTTTTACCTTTTTCAACCAATTACAAAACAAATCTAAGGTCACTCTTTGCATAGTTATTATCTTTGCGTTGGGGGAAACACTTACATCTACATCTATAGTTTTTGAAACGTACAATTCTTTAAGTTTTAAACACGTTTTATACACGTTTATATTCACTTGTGTTCCACTAACAATAGATAATGTATTCGAGTAATGGCGTGGATGTCAGAAGTTCCAAAGTGTGTTTGGCTAATGTGGCAATCTGTTGGAGTAGACATATTGCCTGCAAAGTGTGTGTGTCTGACAAGCCTAATTGTGTGTCTGGTTATACGGTCATGTGAGGTGTCTAACTTTAAATTGATGTATACAACTTATATCCTACTTAAGATATTTATTGGATATAATTAAAATTATTATGTTAATGAAATGGCTATCAAATATATTTCTTAATATTTTTATTGGGGCTATGATTATTTTATATATTTAGAGATTCAGTGAATTTGGAACTTTGATTCACTAATAGTAAGTAATAAGTTCCATAAGAATGGAACGCTCGACCCAGTTACTAACATTTGTCAGCTGGACTTCACTAGATGATGTTACCGATAATACTATCTGCATGTAAATTGTTGCAGGATTCTTTCAACTTTCCTTCGATGGCAGCATGTTATTTCTGCCTCATCTACTTGAGTTCTCTCAAAGTTCTAAAACTTCTCGTGAGCTGTTCCACTTAGTTAGCCAAAAATATTATTTTTACTTTCGTCCCAGCGATTTATTACCATACTTTTATAATGCAATATTTAACGGGAACTACACAATTACTTTGTCAATATATTTGGTCCCCCCATCCACTTTATACACGCATTATTGACGAATCTCCCACCCACCCCGACACGAGCCGCTGTCATTCTAGCTGAATACCAACCAACACAAAGCTCATATACTCCAATTACTCGTTGGGATTTACCATGTACAATGTTGGCAGCACTGCTATCTTCCTCTACACAGGGGATTTAGGCTAACCTGTTTACTTTCACCTTCAGTGTGACACTTTGGGATTGAATTGCAAAACAGGATCTCCAGCAGAATACAGGCTAGATCTAGATTCCTTCATTATTTGTAACGTATTTGTTAATTTAACTGTATTTTACGATACTAATATTTGCTATGAAGTTTGATTTTAATAATTTCAGAAAATAAGCAAATACTCATTTTTGTTTATAACAACTTGAAGGTATGTTGAATCAAAAAAGCTTTCTCACTACTTTACTATTGTAAATATGGAGGTGGGTGTTTTTACACTAGCAAATATTAACTACGCTCCTTTACTGGATTAATAGAAGGCAAACATGGTTTTTGCTCTCCCAAAACGTTTACCAATTCAAAAACTGAGAGTACATTCTGTAATTCTTTAGTATCGTGAAAAAATAAAAATACATTTATTATAAATATTCCTTCCAAATGAATTTTTTAACTAGATAACCATGTAGGGTTTCATTACAGGCCTTAAATATCACAACATCAATCCTTTGTTTTGTGACATGAGAAGAAGATTTTACAATAAAAATGATTTATCATTTTAAAGGCACTTCTTTAGAATATACTTTAATGTGGTTTGACGTTTTACAAATAAAAATAAATTAATTAAAAATGTATTAGTATACTAAAACCTTTGTGGGATGCAAATTCTTGTTTATTTTATGAGGAAAAGTAAATTAAAATTACTGATAAAAATATTGTTAAATTATAATATATTATGGGGTAGAAAAAATAAACTTACAATCGATTAAGATGAAAACTAAGTGTAGTACAGTAAAATATTTGTAGTGAAACAATTAAATGTTGATACATATTGTGACGTTTTTTACGTCCTAATTTATAAATAATTAATCACTATGTGGGTTTTACAAATAAGCAACACGTTATACTAAACAATTACTAAATTTATTAAATCTATAAAATTAACTTATAACAATTAAATGTGTTATTTCCTTAACTTTAAACTATTGTGAAAAGGTACAATTTACTATTAGGCCTACTTTTACAGTTAAACTAATTTATATTTACAATCTTAGATGGCATCAATAATTACAACTACTAATTGCAAAGTGACTTTACTAAATTCCTTTCTTTTAATTACAATTCCTAGCTCTATAAAGTGGCTTTCCTAGATTCCCTACTATTATTTACAATTACTAACTATAAAGTGACTCTACTAGATTCCCTACAATTACTGACTACTAATTGACTTTACTAGATTCCCTACTACCTACAGTCCAAAGCTAACAGTTCACTCACAGTTTCTTCAGTGTCCCTTCAGAAGTCGTCCACAAGTACCGCACTGCTCCTTCGTTGATCCCCACAACGAACCACTCACCGGTAACTTCTCCGTAGACCACTTCACTATACTCGGACACTTCACTCGCACTGTAGAACTGTCTCACTGTCGCCGCAAACACCTGGGCTGTAGGCTGTAGACTCACTGACTGACTGACTGACTGACTGACTGACTCACTGACTCACTGACTGACTGACTGACTGACTGACTGACTGACTGACTGACTGACTGACTGACTAGCGCTGGTATCCGGGCCGTATATATCACCTGCAGGTCTCCATCTAGAGGCTTCTTGAATTCCCCTGCGTCCGAAGTTCCATGACAGAGCTGGCTCGTCAACCCAGAAGATTCTAGAAGTCTATTGAAGAGGTAAAGGGGCGTTCATGCGTAAGCCATTGTGCCCCAAAGGTTGTAAACAAGCAGGGCAGGTGGTCAGCGACCCATCCATTACTTCCGCATCACCGGTTCCCAGGATAGAGGCCATTCGGAATGTCACACTGCCCCCTCCTTAAGGCTGATCGTCCCGATCAGCTTCCGCTCCATGGTACGGTGCTAGGCGACCAAGGTGGACCACAAGCATCTTGCCTCTTGGGTGTCTTTGAATCCTGTAGACCACATCGTTGATTCGTGTCACTACCCGATAAGGTCCTTGCCAATCCTGTTGAAATTTCGGGCATCTCCCCTTTTTCCGGAGGGGACTGTAGAGCCACACCAGGTCGTTCACCTGGAATCCAGTCGAATTGGCTTGCCGGTCGTAGCGAGCTTTCATTTTGTCACTGGCCATTTTTAGGTGCTGACGAGCGAACTCGTGAGTGTCGTGAAGGTGGTCGACGAGCTCGCAGGCGTAGTCCGTCGCGGGCTGCTTTGCGTCAGGTGGCAGGCCGAACATGAGGTCACTGGGCAGCCGCAGCTCTCTTCCGAAGATCATCCTCGCTGGGGTGAAACCCGTAGTATCGTGGACCAAAGATCTGTACGCCAGGAGGAAAATGGGCACTTTCCGATCCCAATCCCGCTGATTGGTGGACACAACTTTCCTGAGGTGTCCAACGAGTGTCTTTATGTATCTCTCGACCATCCCATCAGATTGCGGATGAAGTGCAGTTGTCCGTGTCTTGTGCACTCCGAGACGCTGAAGCACCTCCTTCATCAACAGGGATCCGAAGTTCGTCCCTTGGTCACTGTGCAGCTCACGTGGCACTCCATACCGACAGATGAATTCGTTCACCAAGCACCCAGCTACTGTTGCGGCTTCTTGATTTGGTATGGCGTATACTTCTGGCCATTTCGTAAAGTAGTCCATGGCCACCAGGAGATATTTATTTCCTGCATCTGACATGGGAAATGGACCGGCGATGTCGATGGCGATCCTCTCGAAGGGTGCCCCAACGTTGTACTGTTGCATTCTGCCTCGACTTCTTGTTTGTGGCCCTCGGCTTCCAGTACAGACATCACATTGGCGGCACCACTTCTCTACATCAGCCCTCAAGTTCAACCAGTAGAACCGCTGACGTAGCTTGTCCACCGTTCTGTTGACACCTAAGTGCCCACCAGATGCTCCATTGTGGATCTCCTCCAGCACTTCCTTTCTTCTATTTCTGGGGAGCACAATCTGTTCAATCTGCTTCCTACCATTAGGGGCCTCCCAGATTCTTATAAGCACTCCGTTCCTAACCCTCATTGAGTCCCACTGTGCCCAGTAGCTCTTATAAACATGGTTCCTAGCTGCAATGGCCTCCCAGCTAGGACGAGCCCCCGATTCCTTCTCCCGCAGCAGTGGTCCAACCTCACTATCCTCAAGCTGCTCTTTACGGAGTTCCTCCGGCTCCCATCCACTAGCTGCCTCCAAAGAGACACAACGCACTTCAACGGACGGGTTCCTTTCTTCTACCTTGGAGCAGTGCTTACAACCCTCTGGGCAAGGTCGGCGAGACAGGGCGTCGGCATTGGAATGGTTTCTCCCTTGTCGGTGTTCAGAGGTGAAGTTGTATTCTTGAAGACGCTGGGTTGACAGTTGCCCCTTCCCATCAACCCTGTTTAGTTTTCCCTGCCTCTGCCCCCGAGAGGCTTTACTCGGGCATTTACTTCGGTAATGGCCTAACTCTCCACACCCCCAACAGTGAATCTCCTTCTTCCGGTCCCTCAGGGCATCAAGCACTTTTCTTACGATGTCTTCTATCTTCATAGGTTCTTCTTCCTCTGCGTAGACTCCTTGCAGACGTGCCTGGCCCCGGACGGATTGCTTTACGGCCTCAAACTCTAAGGCTTGCGTCAGGGCCTCGTTTAAAGTGTTAGGCCGGGCCAACTTTACAGCCTGCTGCGTCTCAGCATCCCGCAGCCCATCGAGGAACCTTTCAATGGATAGGCTCTCATAGACAGCTTCGTCCACTGTGGGATAAGCGCCCCTCACTAATCGTGCGATGTCAGCTTCGAATTCTTGAAGACTCTCATTGGACTTCTGGTGACGACTCCTGAGCTGAGATCTGTAGACCAGTTCCATATGTTTATGTCCGAACCGCATTTCCAACCGCCTAATCAAATCTTCGTAATTCTGTCGCTCAGCAGGTGGAACGGTTTGCAGTACGCTCAGAGCTTCTCCACGAAGTGAAAGGCACAACATGGACGCCTTCGCTGATGATGGCCAATTGTAGACAGCAGCGGCAGTCTCAAACAAAGTAATAAAATCTTCCCAGGACATCTTTCCGTCGAAGGTTGGCAAACTTGCGTTATTTACGGGTGGACACACACTGGGCCGAGGTTCCAGGCGGAGCGGTTGCTGTCCACTTCCTGAGACCCCAGGTTGTTCGTTGCAGGTTATTGACTCCTTCCTCCCCTGAACCATTTCTTCTAAAACCCTAATCCTATCACCTAATTGCTTCGAACAGTCATCTAATTGTTTTTTAAATTCGTTTGAACTGTCATCTAATTGTTTTTTAAATTCGTCTTCAACTTTGCAAATTTTATAATTAAATTCTGTAGCTAACTCTTCCTTCAAGGTTTTACAATTACTATTTAGTTTTTCGGTTAAGTCATCTTTCACTTCTTTTAAGTCACTATGTAATTTATGTAATTCCTCTGCATTTCCTTTTAAGTCATTTTGTAATTTCTCGACATTTCTGGTAATAGACTTAAGTGAACTAGCTTCAGTTTCAAAAAGGAATGTTTCTGGATCATCCCCTGCTTCTAGCATTGCCTGCTTAAGTCTACTTACTAAAACTGATTTTGTTCCAGTATGATCTAAGTCCCTTTCTTCTAATTCCCGCTTTAAATCAGCCACTTTTAAGTCTACTAACTTAACTCCACTAGATGCCATCGTTATTTTGTAAAACTACGTCTGAACAATATAGAATTACAGTAAATGAATTCAATAATCAGCTTAACAATAACTATCAATAAATAAAAATATTAAACGTTTTGCTCTAACAAATCTATCCCACTTCTGACACCAGTGTGACGTTTTTTACGTCCTAATTTATAAATAATTAATCACTATGTGGGTTTTACAAATAAGCAACACGTTATACTAAACAATTACTAAATTTATTAAATATATAAAATTAACTTATTATATTTAAATGTGTTATTTCCTTAACTTTAAACTATTGTGAAAAGGTACAATTTACTATTAGGCCTACTTTTACAGTTAAACTAATTTATATTTACAATCTTAGATGGCATCAATAATTACAACTACTAATTGCAAAGTGACTTTACTAAATTCCTTTCTTTTAATTACAATTCCTAGCTCTATAAAGTGGCTTTCCTAGATTCCCTACTATTATTTACAATTACTAACTATAAAGTGACTCTACTAGATTCCCTACAATTACTGACTACTAATTGACTTTACTAGATTCCCTACTACCTACAGTCCAAAGCTAACAGTTCACTCACAGTTTCTTCAGTGTCCCTTCAGAAGTCGTCCACAAGTACCGCACTGCTCCTTCGTTGATCCCCACAACGAACCACTCACCGGTAACTTCTCCGTAGACCACTTCACTATACTCGGACACTTCACTCGCACTGTAGAACTGTCTCACTGTCGCCGCAAACACCTGGGCTGTAGGCTGTAGACTCACTGACTGACTGACTGACTGACTGACTGACTCACTGACTCACTGACTGACTGACTGACTGACTGACTGACTGACTGACTGACTGACTGACTGACTGACTGACTGACTAGCGCTGGTATCCGGGCCGTATATATCACCTGCAGGTCTCCATCTAGAAGCTTCTTGAATTCCCCTGCGTCCGAAGTTCCATGACAGAGCTGGCTCGTCAACCCAGAAGATTCTAGAAGTCTATTGAAGAGGTAAAGGGGCGTTCATGCGTAAGCCATTGTGCCCCAAAGGTTGTAAACAAGCAGGGCAGGTGGTCAGCGACCCATCCATTACTTCCGCATCACCGGTTCCCAGGATAGAGGCCATTCGGAATGTCACAATATGCAGTAATTTCCAATATTGTATGTACGATCAGTAATGTACCAGAGGTGGATACAGCAATGGAAGTTTGTGGTCATGGTTCTGAGGACAATGGACCAACTGCGAGAGTTTGTTGTATTTAACCCACAACGCCAATTACGGCAGAATGTTATTACCAGCTGTTGCCTTTGTCTATTACATCTCGTTTGATTAAATAAAACCTATCAAGAGTAACTAATTTACGAAAATCAGTTTATTTTTTTTATTTAAATTATTTGGTGCATGTTAACCGGTTTGATTTGTAATAAAAGAAAGTCATAAAGCTTTGTATAGAGAATACGAAGCCCTTTTCATTTGGCCTACAACAAAAATAATGAAATTTAACTGTCTATCATTGAAATTGTTTGAATCATATAAATTGTTTCTCGACATTTTTCAATTGTTAAAATATATTTATGTTGTGTTCATTCTATTCTGATAAAACAAACTATACTGTTTAAGTACTTTGATCACTTCTAGTGTTTGAAAAGTAGCAGTTTATGATTTAGTTGAGGTATTTAAGTGAACACCATCTTTATGTAAAATAAAACAATAAACAGGATAAGTAAAAATGTAAGAACGTAACAAAGATTATAGTAACAAAGCTAGATAATGTTTACAGTGAACTCTTGTGAGATGACTTTGCAATGCTCCATGCTAATAGGATTCATTTCCACAATACTTATGAAGTGTGTTTTATTAATAAAATGCTGGATCTTTCCCGTAAATTAACTACCGATTGATAAATATTCTATTGCTCTAAAAACTGTTCCCCAATCATTTTTACGTCCACTATGGTATTCCTCGTCCGCTAGGAATCCGATATCACTAGCCTTATCTTATCGCTTTCCAAGGACTTACACTCGGCTAGCGCATTCGGCGGTAAGTCAATCATTGGATTCACCAGTTTGTGATCAACTGTAGTAGCCACCTAACCTAACCTAACCGTAGTTGCAATAAGAAAAGTAGTGGTAGTGAGTTTACGGTAAAGGTCTAAAACACTTAGCGTATATGTTTTTATAATCAATGTGTTGGTGGGTGGTTCAGTACCACCGTATGCGAATGGGAGGGTGGGTGGGTCAGTTTTACTGTACATAATGTTATAGTGGGTGGGTCAGTACCACTGTATGTGTATGTGAATGGGAAGGTGGGAGAGTCAATACCACACTATACATGTATAGGAAGGCGAGTGGTACAATACCATTGTACGTATATGTGAGGGAGGATGGGTCATTACCACCGTAGGTTTATGGTTCATTGCCTTACTGGATATTTATCAAGATAATAATACTAACTTTTATTACGAGTTTTATTTCTTCCTCGAGTTCACTTTTAGTAGATGAAATAATTTATCATATTTCATGATAATTTGAAATGTCTTAGA